>MU716424.1:53465-113338 GCA_026770625.1 Nicotiana glauca
ACACATATTATATATATATATATATATATATATATATATATATATATATATATATATATATATATATATATATATATCACTCTTTGGGGCACATTTCATCACTCCATACCAGCCTCATACAAGACTTAGTTGTACCCAACCTTAGGAGATCTCGGTCATACTTGGTCTTACAGAACTCAGCATACACGGTGTTAGAAGGACTCAATAGTGATTCATATCACGTCATTCCATACTTGGACTCATAGAGGACTCGGTTATACCCAGTCACTCAAGAGGCTCGATAATCTCACATTACACATCATTGCACCTTGCCACACAAGGGCTCGGTAATATCTCATATCATATCTCATCATACCCAATTGATCAGTGGTTGTAGGATAGGTGTCGTACCTCACCGATTATAGCGTGACTTGGTAAGGTAAAATATATATATATATATATATATATATATATATATATATATATATATATATATATATATATATAGCGTGACTTTAGACTTTGAAAGAAATGCCACTAACGAGAATGTACAAGAAAAAACAACATAATTGAGAGGGACTTAGAACTATGAAACCTTACAGTGCATACATCGTTAAAGATGGAGAGACTTACACCAACTCATGCCAAGGAAGACGGTTGTGCCATATAACTCACTGAAAAACTAGCTACACTTCTACAATGGTTACTCTACCTTTGACAAATCTCTAGAATCAATGCAACAAGATAATAGATGTTACAGTGATGTTTCATAGTTTTTTCACGCTAACTTTACTAGGATTGCCTTCTGATTCAGTCTAGTTCTACTTAAGAACTTCAATTGGAGATTTCAGACCATTTTGAGTGAGTTATAGTGGGTGACACTTCTAAAAAATGAGAGAGAATGGGCCTATTGCCTTTATATACATGTACCAATCATAGAAAATTTTGCTGCTCCACATGCAAAATGGGTCACTTTGCATCGCCTACTGTGCCCAGTGGGATAGCTGGAGAAATCCATTCGCATACAGTTTTCTCATCTGCCTAGTAATGTGTCGCCATCTGGTTGGTTTCACTTAAACCTCATAAATCTTCCAACTTCGTAAATGAGGTGTAATATCTCTAAGAAGTCCACAACTAGTTTTTTCTCTCGGAAACAGTGGTTCATTTTCTAGATCCCTAGCTGGGGCAAAATGAACCTACATTCAGTCATTACTATTACGGTCAAATCAAATGCACACACAAGTATATATGATTCTCAAGTAATAAAGTAATGAGATATTGTGTCGAACCCATATGGACTTAAAAACTTAGCCATTAACTTCATTATAATATCCTAATTATCTAAATAAGAATTAAACCCATGAGTGGTGATTCTAAATTAATCAATTTTTTTTAATAAAATAAACTTCAAAGAAAGGAAGAACATATTTTTATGTTATCAATGTCATGAAAATGATCTATAGATATGGGCTTCCTAACAGTCTTATTATGTTCTTCAACTGATTCAACTTCTTAAGCTACCTAATTCAATAATTGATCGGATTGTACATATGACTAGCATGCTCGCACAATATTACCCGCCTATTTAAGATACATCAACGCATATATCCCTATGGGATAGGATCTACTAAGAATACATAGAAAATATGGAACTAAACTAAGCAAGACTGTTAGGTATATTCCTATCCTAACCGCGAAATCACTCACGGTGGCATTCAATAGGCGATCTAGTTATGAAAAAATTATGGCATGATTGTATAAATAAACCAATATGATAACTCAAAAAACCAAAATCAGTATTCAAATAATAATAGTCATGAAAGAAATACAACCCTAGAATGTGAAGTTTAACTCCACATAGACATGGTATCCAAATAATAAATCATTCAAAGAAATATATAAATTATTAATGGCGAAAGAAAAGATGAACTACTTGGCGTTCCTTGCTTTCCCTAAGTTAAAAATTATGAATCATGTTTAGGATATATATATAGGTGTATGAGATGTTTTAGTCCAATCCCAACTCGAACTAGAAAACCCGGAGACATATTTTCTAGGCTAGCATGGCGACAACCTTGATGTCCACCTTTGTGGAGGCCTTGTGATGGACTTGTTTTACTAGTTTGCATGGCTGTCAACTCTTTAGCTTGTTCTCTTGGGACGCGATGCGACAAAAGGAAGACGTTCCCTCCCGAGCTTCAGTTTTCTTGTGCAATTGACTCAGACTTGTACTGAATCATTCATTTTTGGGAAAAATCATCCATAAAACCGACCAACATCGGTTGGTAATGGCCAATAACCATCTAAAACAAGACCATTAACGTGCGGTCGGTATTTTGAAGGTCGGAAGAGCATATCGACCAAAGTTGGTCAAAAATTACCGACCAACATTGGTCGGTACACTCTACAAAACCAACTGACCATTTAATTGACTTACCGACCAACATTGGTCGGAATGTTATTTTAGTAATTTAATTTTATCGACCAACGTTCATCTTTTTTTTAAATTTATTAGTTTTTTCTTACCGAAAAATTTTGGTCAGTATTGAAAAATATTTTTTATAAATAATTAAAAGTTAAAAATGCCGACCAACGTTGGTCAGTAATCTGGACAGGGCTACCAACTTACCAACCAAAGTTCGTTGGTAATGTTAAATTTCTTGGAATTCAATGCCCTTTTACCGACTAGTATTGGTAGGTAGTTTGTAAATTTTTTTATTAGTTACCAACCATGGTTGGTCGGTTTTCTGGGATTAATTTTGGCAGAAAATACCTGTTTTGATAGCTACACCACTTGCCAACTAAAAACAACATACCAATAACCCCAATTCACATCAATAACCACCAATTCACCACATACCATCCCTTATTCACCACAAATCAAACCAAACATCCATCAACAACAAAAATAACAACAACAACCACCAAACTTCCAAGTAATACTTTAAACTAGAAAATTAAAGTTCAACTAAAAATCACAAACCAAAACCAAGCAAAAACTAAGTAACTACAACAAGTTCGAAATTGATCAATCCTATTTAATACTAGTTCTATTAGTCTAGTTCAAAGTATATCAAAGTATTGGTCAAGAGGTAGTTTCTACAACATCATCACTATCTGATGATCTTTCATCTACAAGAGGGTATTGAGAACGGTCTTGTAGAGGGCGGGAGGACCGATCACGGGGAGGATGGGAAGAACGATCACGTGGAGGTCTAGCCTCTAGCGATGAATCATGAGACAGGGGCAACTGAAAAGCTCCAATAGAAACAAGAGTTCTGATCTAAGTTTGCATACCAAGGAATTGAACATCTTTAAGCCTTCCTCTTTCCTTGTCCGCTTCTAGCTCGGAGGTAAACTTTTTCACTGTCTCCTGCATAGCCGAGAGGCTCTCCCTATTAAGTTCCTCGCCCTGTGAGAAAGTCCATATTCCTTGCATTCCATACCTATAGTGATGGAATTGTTTCTCAGGAAGCCCATATAGCTTTCCCCTTTTTGGACCCCCAACAGCCTCCAACCATATTCTTTCAGTATCCTCGTCCGAAGGTTGGGTTGGCTCGCCCGATTCAGCAGTCGGTTGACTACGAATGAATTCCTCCATGTTACATTGGTAGTGACCCTACATTGTTTAAATTAAATTAGTATTTAAAATTTTTCATAAGAGTAAATTATAACACTTAAAGAAAATTAAAAGCTTACCTATGCAGTCTCTACACGGTCCTCGACCCATCTATCTCCATCCCCCTCTTTCTTCTTCTTTAAAATACGCGTCTCCTTGAATAGCACATCATGGCTCATTGGACGCTTGTTGATACCCAATTTTTTTCTCATATTTTTAAATTATAAAAATATACTGTCAAAATAGTATATTTGCATTATTATTTGATTTACAAAATTTATATAAGCATTTTTCATAATTTCCCATAATTATTAGAGCTTTAAAATAATTTTCTTGCACTTTAATATCTAGTAATTATCCTTTAAATAATCTTGTGATGGCATGGTTAAATTAAATACTTATCTTGCACGTATAATATATGTTCAAACATTTTATTTCATTATATGTAATTACACTAGCATTTTAAAGCTATTTTATCTAATTTTGCAATAATGGCTTATATTCACACATTTAACCTCTATTTTATATTATTTTGTGCCAAAATAGTTTATTTATATTTTTATAATACAAAGTTATTATTTTAAATATTTTTAGGGCGTAAATAATATTTTATTTATTAATTAATTTTATAAATTATTTTTGATTAATTTTAGGGTATTTAAATAACAACCCAAATTTTGCCTATTTTCGGACCCAAACTATACTAATTCCCAACCCAGTCCAAAAAATCGACCTAACTCATTTCAAATCCCAGCCGTTGATCAATAGTGATCAACGACTCATAACAATTCCCCCATTACTTCTTATAACCCAATCCCAAACCCTATAGACATATTGTCTCTGCTCCGCCGCCCTCACACGCTTTCATCTTCTACAAACCCTAGATGTATCACCCCCCAAATCCCCTCTCCTAATTCCGTTGATAATGAGATTTTACCATTATTTGCTTACCATATTTAGGTTCGTTTGGTACTGGCTACTCGATTTTGATATTACATAGGTATTTGCCTAATTTTTAAAAATACCACCTCTATATCAGACGAGAATCGACCCAATCCCGAAGATTTTGTGATATTCCGTCCATATATGCGAGATGAACTGGATCTTTCATACTAGTTGTCCGATTTTTGTGTTTAAAACCCTAACTAGGGTTTGGAGTTTGATATTTTTCCTTTTCTATTGTTTTACTGACTTACATGCGAGATTTCCCCCATTTCTTCGTCTGCGTTTACTTGATTTCTTTCCTTACATGTGTTTAATCAATTATTTTCCTTGTTTGTGCATCCAATTTTACTGCTATATAAACCCATTCCCCTTCCCTTTTTTGACAGACCTTAATCGCTATAATCTCACTAAAAACTTGAGGCTTTGCTATATGAATTCCTTTATTATCTTGTTCTTTGTTTTGTGGTGGCTGACTGAAAGCCAAGGCCACAGAGAATCTACTGTTCGAAACTGGGGTTCTTTGAAGACCTTGGGAACTTTGACGCATCGAGGTTTCTAGGTTCATGTGGATCTTTTGCTCTTGTTTGTTGTTCGTCTAACTGGTAAGCTACTTGTCTCTTGTAGTTTCATCACTATGTGTTCTTAATTTGCATATGTTCTCACCTTTGAAATTCATGGTTTAATATGTTTTCTGGATTACTTTTGGGCACGAGTTTGTTAATTCTACTTTGTTCTAAGTCCGTTAGCATCTGACTCTCCCCCTAATTCTACAAGTTATGTGTTTGCCTAAGCCTAACTTGGGTAATATGAGTCCAGGGGTCAAGATGTTTCCCTAATTCATGCTTATTTGTTTTGTCTTTAACCTCTATAGAGAATGCTAGAATGTCTGTGTTAATTGCGACATGTTCACTTGCTATTTTGTCACTCAGCATGCTCACCTGATCCCCATACCCCATTAGTGACTGATTGAGATCTTAACATTTACCTTAACATGTTTTTCCATGCCTCGCGTGTACCATTTTGTGACATGATTTAGATCTTCTCTAAGACTATTTTCTATCGACTATGATCTTGCTTCTGAGATAATATGTTTACCAATCTGTCCTTTGTTCATTTGATACCCTCTTTCTTCCAATGTTTATCACAAAATGTGTCCCCCATCTAGTAGTGGATCTAGAGTACAGCTACTGGGTTTACGGGATCTGCCTCTGGCCCCATCATTTCTAAGTACTGATTAGCATGACCCTAGGATGCATGTTTAGCTTAATATGAACCTTCTAAGCCTCAATTGGTTTAGGGTCATGGCTGACAACCTATGCAAACCTGTTTCTTTCCCCCAACTTCTTATAATATATGACTGTCTATGTGGTACTTTGCTATGTGTTGAAATTCTGCTAAACTTGCTAGCCTATTTGATTAGTTGCTCTCTATGGCTAGGTCTACTTTAGGTTATAAGTGTGTTCCCCACTTATGTCCCTCAGCTATTTTCCATTCTCCCTCATTGTCACTTATGCTATTTTGAACTCCCTATTCTTAGCCTGCTAAAAGCCAAGGCTATCAAGGCTCTTGCTACTGACCTCCCTAGTGTGAGCACTTCTTGGGGTCCATTTGAGGCCATTGTGAACTCTGACACACTAGGATTTGGGTCCTCGATCATTCCCCCCCCAATACTGAAACCTGCACTATCCCTGACACTCCACTCTTTCTGCCTATGGTCTATTGAATATGTAAATTAGTTGGTCAATCTATGGTTGTATGATATATCCTATGTTCTTTAATGGATTCTGGATCGTGATGATGAATATGTGTCCTGGGCAAGTTGCATGTGAGTTGCTGAAGACCAAGTAATGCTGGGTGTTTCCTTTTGGGCCTGCTATAAGCCTACTACCATTAATTGCATAATACTTATAATTAAATTACTATTAGTCCTGTAATATATTTGCAATGGACAACTGGGTGTTAGTAAAAATAAGGAATGGGTAGATTCTTAATGTTTGCATGAAAGGAGTAGATAATATGCCTATAGGACTTATTGATTCTCTTGGTATATGTGCCATTTATCTATATGTGCGCTATAGAAATAATGTCATTAGGATAAGCAAACATATGTACACTTCATGTTAGCAAACGGGAATGCCGCAATTGTTTCTTACTACTATGCATTGTTAGAGAACCTGCCTATAGGAACAGAATGTCAATGAACTTTATTTCAATTCGTCTTAGAATGATCACTAAAAAGCATGTCCATAGGATTAATCACTTCATTTGCTATTGTCCTACACTATATACTAGAAACCATGTCTATAGGATCTGACCACTTCATTTGCTACTGTCTCACATTGTACTATAGTTATCATGCCTATAGGATTTTCATTACTTAAATTTGCTATAACATCATACTACTCACCTAGAAAGCATGCCTATAGGGATAAATCTTTTAAAACCAAGCCCAATTGTCAATCGTTAGAAAACCTGCTCCGAGGATATTTATTGGCGACTTCACTGCCCATTTACACAAATGACTAGATATCATATTTATAGGACGTACAACATTCTAATATGTCAGAAATTATTGTATTACCTCTACAATATTGGAATCCAAAATCACCTACCAATCATGTCTATAGGTTTAATTACTTATAATCTCTAATTGCAATAATCCGCTTGTAATACCAAACGCGCTTCCCCCAAAACTATTAGTTGTCTATAAGTATGAAATGGCACCTTCCATCTGGAACTGCCTGTACTTTAATTCAAAGTCATCTCGAAATCATGTCTATAGGTTTAAGATTCTGAATTCTGAAAGCTCCTAATTTGCATATTTATTTGCGTGCATTTATTGTCTAAATGTGGAGGCTAACTGATATGCTCAAAGTACACTTTAATTAAATAGCTTAAGGCAGTCAATGTCAAATATAATAACCTAACAAGGTTGGGGTTGAATCATACAGGGAATATGGTGTGAAAAGTTTGCTTGAGTAGTATGCAACTTGACTTAGGTCGTAGTTCTATTCCTTTAACGTAACAAGAGAAAGATATAGTTTTGAATTAAGTAGATAACTAATTGTATTACGAGAATGTATATAATTTGATTAAGGAAACAAAGGTTGCATTGCCGTCAATATAATATAAAGCTATCGGTGTTAATATAATATATTTTTAATGGAAGGTCCTTTGACATGCAAATGATTTCTAAATGACTACCCAATATTTTCCAATGGTTGGGTAGTATTTTCCCTTTATGATTTTTCCAAATATAAAAGTGTTACAATTTAAGAACAACAAATTTATCCCAAGTAGAACCCACTTATTTCTAAGTGATTCTATTAAATAAAATTTAAAGTCTTGAGTTCTTGATATTCAATTTCACCAAACCCCAACTCACTTTTTCAAGTAAAGAAAGAGTAAAATGGAATAGATTAATGTTTGCCACTACAAACAATAAATAAAGAACAAGAATTAAATAAATATCCACCGACAATTCCATATATATTCAATGTTAAACACCCATTAACATTACACCCATCTAGGGTCCACAACCTTAGAATTTAAACTAGTTACTCATGCTAAAATACAAGAACAAAGTCTTTAATAAAGTCATAAAGCTTACAAAAGTGCAAGATTCCTTCTTCACAATCTTCCAAATTAATGGAGTATTCAGTGCTCTCTATATAGGACCTTTTTTTGACTTCCATGACCCACAAAACCCTAGTTATTCTTTTTATAGTGGACCAAAATTCGTGGTCAAAATCGGACAAAAATGCCCCTTCAAACAACTTATGTGACCGCATAATTGTCACAGACCACGTATGCAGTCCGCATACTCTTCATTCCATTGCAGACTTAATAAGTTACCAATTCCAGCTTCATCACATATCGATTATGCGGTCCGCATGTGTGTTATGTGACCGTATATGCCATCGTAAATCATGATGAGAAACTTCTTCCAATGGAATTATGCGGCTCGCACAAGTGTTATGGAACCATGCTACCGCATATTCTTCTCTTCATTTAGCCAATAAGTCTATCTCAGTTTGCGATCACCATCTAAATTATGCAGTCCGCATGTGAATTATGCTGCCGCATACTTGCAGCATTTCCATTCTTTTGCGACCTTTTGACTTCTTTTCCATGTTCTTTGATCTTCAATCTCATGCACTACAAAACAACCAAACTTTATCAAAATGAACTAAAAAGGCATTAAAAGACGAGTTAAAATCTAAGTAATTGGTATCAATTTTGCCAAAATTCTACGGCACATCACTAACTTAAGCCCTTAACTGCTTTTATACGAAGTCTAACTTGTTTTATATATCACCTAGTTTTCTCATTTTGATCAACCTAAGTTGAGTATAGAACCACCCAAAATAGAGGTCCAAACGCCTCCTGGACCATAGGCATAGGACGGGTAGTGCACGCATAAGGTACAACTTAGAATCAATTAGCGCGTCTTAGGTATCTACTTAAAGATAGTAATCGGGTAGCAGAAGATGATAGTCTGTGCCCGCTGAATAATACGAGTAACACACCATTTTGAGGGAGTTACGAAGTATTATTTATGTTGCACGGGGTGTTCCTTTAGGCTAAAAAATTTAGGACCCCCAATCTTATCTTTAAAATCAATTATTTGTGTTTAATAAAATTTCCCAAACTTCTTGCTTTTCTATATCCTTGTTTATCTAACAAATTCATATAATTCGAGTTCGGATAGGACCCACAGTTGTGCACCTTGAATAATGCCTAACACCTTCTCTTCGAGGTAATTTGAGACCTTGCCCAATCTTTGGTGATGTAAACCATTTAAACCAGAGTTATTTGCAAATAGGTGCCCTAACGCACCTCAAACCCGTTAGGTGGTGACTCTCTCTTTTAATACCTTTGTACGTGGTGAAATCAAAGGGCCCGATTTCCCGCCATCAAGCTGTCTCGGGAAGGTACCCCGAGACCTCAAAAACATGAAGCTACCTTGGGAAGATATCTTTAGACCCCAAGAACATAAAGCCACCTCGGGAAGATATCTCAAGACTCCGATGATATGAAGTTACAACTTAGTCCACTCCTTCGAGGCCCGACGAGGTCCGATTTAAGGCCAAGATAAAGAAAAAAGGGGCAAGCCCCAAGACACGCAGTTGATCCTGATAGGAGCGGCCTATCCTTAGCCTATGCTGGGGTGTCGAGTCAATTCATCACATCTCCATATTTCATAAATTAAATATACATGTATTCTGAGTTTTACTCTCATATAAAAAGGGGACTCGCCCTACCTTGTAAGGGATTGATATTGCTTCAACTATTCTACAAATTGCAATAATCTCTCTCTCTCTCTCTCTCTCTCTCTCTCTCTCTCTCTCTCTCTCCTTGCTAAAGCTTATTGGTTCGCACTGATAATGAGGATACCTCGATATCCTTTGCCTCTACATGTGTTCTTCATTTTACATGTGTTCTTCATTTTATATGTGTTCTTCATCGTACAAACTCAATATCGATTATAACTAGATTCGTTTGATTATATCTCTAACTATTAGATTACTCCCGAGTATCCACAACAATCCGAGCTCAACTCTGATGTTGACCTTGATGTCCTAATCGACCAAGCTTACGCCCAGGTAGCAGACCCTTTGGTTCGCTCGTTTCATCGCTTATCTTCCGGCCCATCGTTAAAACCCATAATACTGGCATCGTCTGCTCTAACAAATTATTTTGGGAATAAATTACGCATTTTTAGAGTGCCATTTAACAAATTTAATTGTAGTTACCATTTTCACGGTAAATAGTTTGGTGCCCACCGTGGGGCTAAAAATTGTAGTGATTATTTTCTTGCTAGTTTCATCACGCAAATGCATATCATTTTTCACACTTTTTCTTGTCCAAGATCCTTTGATTTTAGGTAAAAATGTCTGGCTCGGTGAATAGTGCTGAGAACAACCGCCACGAGGATCACGAGGAAAATTTTGTAGCTATCCCGGCCGTCAGAGCACCACTACAGGATCCCGATAATGCACCCGAACCAATACTAGAAGATGTGGAATCACATGATGCACAACAAGTCAACGAAACCCCTCACGCAGATAGAAGAATGCGACACAACGACCGAAAGGAAGTTCAAAAACCCCGGCTCGGGAAGAACATGAAGTTAGTCTTCACGTTATTTTTGAAATTTTGCAGGAACAATAGCTGGCCATTGCTCAATTGCAAATCCATCCGAGGATCCCTAGCGTAGCAACACCGGAGACAGCTTCCCCCGACGAGCGCACCACCGCTCACGCATACACGCATAACAACTGCGACTTTCAAGATGAACCCACCATAAAAACATATGCCAATGTCATCGAAGCAGCAATACTGGAAACCGACAAGTCGGAGGACGAACAAACAAGAAAGAAACACCACAAGAAGTTACATCCTTCTCCCAGATAGAACGAAAGGGATTGCACCCAGCTTCCAATGAACAGACAACCTCGACCTTTTCTCGGTGTTTAAACAGAGCATACCCACCGACATTTAGTCAGATATCCAGTCGAGAGTTGGCCACGCGTCCGTACCCAAAATTGGCCGCTAATCGATGCCGGGGGTAGCCATCCAGAATTCTCTGCAGGAACAGCACATCCAAACAGGACTTCCACAAAGAAACTAATGCTAAACAGAAGGAGATACCATCTATGCGCCGCTAATGGGATGAACGCCCCAAGATCCAACATACCTCGCAACAGTAGGGGAGTATTTCGAGGGTGACGCCCCCGGGGAACCTCCAGCTGAACCAGATCCGGTGAGGCACAACTGGAAGACGAACCTCATCTAATAGAGTGTGGGCTCAACATTGTTATGCCAAATATTGTATTCACCATAAGCGAAACCAGGAATGCTGAGCGACTGAGGCCTACTCAACCAAGGCACCTTCGAGGGTACCATAACCCAACGCGGGATCCGTAGGACGCAAGTGGCAGCGGGGCCACAAATGACTCCCGTCCCAAAAATATGACAACCGTGCTACTCGATCAAATTCGCCGACGAGTACTATCGAATGGTGAGGCATAAATCTGGCCTCGAGGAAAGAAGACTACTGTGAAGGATGAACTAAACAAGCCGCGACGTGTCACCACGATAATAGAGGAGCGGCGACGCCCTCCATGAACTCATGACACGGGAAGCAAAAATACCCACCACCTGGACAAAGGCAGATCCAGGGAAATATTTCGAAGGATACTCTCGCATCTAGGGATAGGGGCACCATGACTCCACCCCAGTGTCACGTCGGCACATTGGTAAATCTCTCCCTCATCCATTTAATCTTAAATTAAATCATGTGCTCATAGATTCAGGAAGTTCGATCACCCGCAACTATGGTTTAGGACCAAAGGTCAACAGTGTGGTCCACATTAACGAACTAAATCGCCCCCATATCCTGAATCCTTGGTGAACTCCAAGTAACAAGTTGCCGAAAAGACAATTCTCTCAATATAGCCCAACTAAATCTGAGCTGGGAGCTCGAGCTTTAAACTATCAAAGGAAGCGCAAAGTATAAATTTTTTATTCGAGTGGACACCAACACTCTACCCAAAAGCGTCGAAGGTCCCATCTCGACAGATGAGCGAGATTCCTTGCAAAGGGCAAAACTAGAATAAGCTGACAAGGACGCACTGAGTCCCGGAACATCGCCTACACACCTCGCGGTAAGAAAGAACTGCTTTTTCTCCTTTGTTTTCCTTTTACTGACCTGAGCGCATATAGCTAGCTAGGATGTTCAGAGGTTCTTAAGACTCTACTTGGAGATTCCTAGACCGCACATAGGCGACCGCAGTATTTTCTCTCTTTGGCCGAGCTTCCGCCCGGAAAGGAACCTTGTTAGCAAGATTACTAGCAGAAAAATATACCAGAAGAAGATCCGATGATGCCACGTGCTTTATTCCAATATCCCAACAACGAACGATGGTTTGCCTCTAAATGTATCTCCCCTTGGAATGACCCAGATGCGGCGAACTGAACCCCAGTCAGGAATTATATACTGGGCCATAGCGGTCTTAGAATCCATGCACGCATGGATCAAGTTCACAAAGGCGAAACAATGTACATCTATACCAAGCAATAAAAGGATATTTTCTCGGCATTTTATTCTACGGATAAAGAAATATAAGGAATATCCCCAGTAGGGGTCCCCCTCCATCAACTGCATTTTGAAATACTCGAGAACTCGGTGCCAATGACTAGGCACTCGCGTGATCTCAGGATCGAAACTCTAGGCTCATAAAGACCCTACAAGGCAACTCCGAGCTCACAAGAAGCGGTCTTCATGCTTAAATAACTTGATGACTTGGAGACTGTCGTCAAATCACCATATACTTGAAAATCCAAAATTGTAAGACCCTTAACGGGCAGACTAACCATAACTAGGTCCATTCTAATTGTAAGACCTCAAAAGGCAAGTCAAATTGCAAGACCTCAACATTTATGACAAACTGTAAAACCTTAATAGGCATGGAAAACTGTTAGACCTCAACATGCATGAAAATCCTGAAGTTTAGGCTATACGTCGCATTTGTAAGAATCCCGAAAGGGATACCCTCGATCTGGACGCCTAAACTATAACTCGGGATCAAAAATGGCTACGGACAAACACAAATGACTACGGTCAGAATGGCTGATATTGCCAAAATAATGTGACTCGGGGATGCCCAACCGTCGCTAAAACAAAAATTGCAGGCCACTACTTCGAATATATTTTGGAAAGAACCAGTTAAAACAGGCTTCCCTCAATAGGCAAACAATGGGCTATGAACCTTCTGAGGTGCTCGAAATATCACTAATTACGACTTGAAATTGAGGTTCTTTTAGAACTGATGACAGAGTCAGGCAAAAAATTTTCAAAAATACCTTAACAAGCAGAAAACAAAGACAACAAAAGGCCCACGAGAAAAATAGCGTAAGAGCCATTGTAGCCAGCTAAGAAAGCCTATGGGCCACATATCAAAAAGGTCTCTACGGCCAAAAAACATAAGAGCCATTATCGCCAGCCAAATTGACAACTTGAGGATTAAAGTGAGCTTGAATCCTAACTTGATTCGGAGACCAAAGCCAAAAAAAGTTAACTGAGCATGCCCCCGAGACACATACGGAAAGGTCTCAACGAACAAAAATTACGTGCAAAGAACTACCACATTCGGGAAAGTAAAAGGCGCGTAAAGGTCAATTACAACCCGAATAAGAAAGCTACTCAGAGACTGGATCCACAATAAGCACAAAACTACAACATGCCTAAGGGAAATACACCAACGCCACGATCGCCAAGCTGAGTGAGCCCCCGGATCACCCGCTTATAAGGTCATTTCGACTCGAAGCAAAGAAGGCCACCGTCACCCGCCCATGCGAACATGGAAGAGCTTAAAAGCCCATAACAGATCAACTCGTGAAGCGACTTAGAGACTGGATCTAAATGGCCGGACAAAGTGCAGGACCGTAACGCTTGCTCCTAGGAGCCCAGGGCTAGCCCAATTGATCCCAGATCTATCGGGATCCCGGAAACATCAAAACCGGCCTGATCGAAGACAATAGTAGAAGGAGATGCGAAAGAACTAAGGTTCAAAGTATCTTCATATTTCGTACGCACGGAGGAAAAGGGGGGAATAGACACACTCTCCAAAATGGACATGTTATATATATATCAAAAACAAATCAACAAAATGACACAATCTATGATCCTTTCCGAAGAGTTACAACTCGCCGGGTTCACTCCTCGCCTTATTGGCAAGAAATGACCATGTGTCATCCGTCCGGCATTGCTCGGTCCAATTCATCAGAATGAATAAAGCCCCTCGCACCAATATCCTTGAGTGCTTCCCTTAAGGATCTGCAACGGATGTATTCCTCGATATTTTTCTCCCAGTCAAGGGCTCGCTTCAGGTCGGCTTGAGTATCTATGGCACCTTTCATACAGACGGCCATCTCCTGATCATTGTTGGCTCAGGTTAGCATCGCCCTAGCCTGGACATCAATTACCTCAGCCCTTTTCTTCTAAAGTTCAGATTCCAATTTCTCGATCACATCTACTTGGATTTTGGTATTATCTCGAGCCAAGCATAGTTGGACTTCTAAGGCACAAACCTTGGCCAAGGAACTTTCCTCCTCTAAAATGTGAGCTTACATATGAGCCCTTAGCTCACCACAAGCGTTTCTGGCGCGATCAATATTGCCCTTGAGGTGCTCCATGGCCTCCACCTTTTTTTTTGCAGCTGATATAACAGAGAAGGGCGTTAACCTAAAAAGGCCAAATAAAGCGAAGCTTAGGTTGCATAAAGTTAACTGCACCATCAAATAACTTTTGTAATTCGAGCTCCTGTATGCTTCGCATCGCCAAAGCAGCAATGCACCCTCCTTCTCCTTGCTCAACAGTGTAAGGGATTCTCCCTCATCCCAAACTTTCTAAAACTTCGCCTCTTGATGAACCAACTCAGACATCAGCCTGTCACCGGCCTGCAGAGGGAAAAATCAATGACGAACGAAGGACACATAATACAGGGCAACTGCGCCTAAACTCACCACGAAGTGAAGCCAATGGACTTCCTCAAAGTCGGAGGATACTCCTATTGATCCTGTCCCTTTTCCACCGAGGGAGCCGGTCTCGGGCATAACGTATCCGCTCAAAGGCATCGTTGACCTAGAGTCAGGTACCCCGGGGGCAGCAGACTTAGACAATACCATCTCCTTAGAGATACTGGCATGGTCAGCACCGCTAGAAGCTCCATCACCTCGAAAGGCAGGAAGAGAGGACAACGACCCCTTCCCCTCTTTGGAAGAACACTGTCTCATCCCAAAGAACTGCGCGATATCTACATGCAACAGAGCCAATGCAAGTATAAAAGGGGGAAAATGTAACCCTAAATACATGAGGGTGTAAGGACATAATTTTTGCCTCGCGTGAATCAATACTACATGATATTTAAAATTATGATTTTTCCTTTAATTATTTTATGTTTAGTAATTAATGGCATGATTTTCATGTTTGTTTGCATTTTTGTGTGCATTTTTAATTTTTATAATTCACAAAAATACAAAAATAGTACATTTGCATTTAGGACCTAATTTTATACTTTTAGGATAATTAATTGTTTAATATTACAAAAAATGAAAGAAAATAATAAAAAATAGCTCTTTTTGCTTTTTTCTACCTTCAATTTTCGAATTCATTACATTTTGCTTCTAATTTGGGAATTAACTATTTTTGCAAATACTATGAGGGTTAATTAGTTTATATTGTTAAATTCATTTAATTTTAATTTTATATTTGTTTTAATTTGAAAAGAAAAGAAAAGAAGAAATAAAAAGGAAATAAAGTAAAGAAATCAGATTCTGGGCCACTTTAATTTGAATTCCCCAAGCCCAAACCATTTCTTTCATATACCCGTCCAGTTGGCCCAATTCGTCCCCTATAACCCGATCTAAATCCTCTTAATTTTGAACGACGTCGTTTTTCCATATGCAATCTCGACCCGTCGTTTGATTCTATCCAACGGTCACCTTCATTTCCCCCAGTCAAATATTAGTGTCCAAACAACCTCGTATCCCCCTGTACTTTGACCCCCCACTACCCTACTCGTCTCTCTCAGAGAACAGTCCCCTCCCTTGTAACGCCGCCCTAAGACCACCGTCTTCCACCACCGAAAATTGCCCCACGGAGGTGGCAAGTCAACGTTCCCCACCAAAATTACACCATAAATTCCCCTCCAACTCTACATCTCGAATCCACAACTAGCTTCCCTCAAAACCTACCCTAATCCATCGAATATTGATCTGAAGTTACAAACCCTAGCACCGCCACAGTTTCTCCGGTAGCGGTGCCGCCTCTGCTCAACCCTAAAATATCACTACACACTCTCCACAGTCTTTCAAACACCAAACCATCTTTAATTTCCCTGAAATCCCCCCCGTTGGACTCTAATTTCAGATCATAAAAAATGGAACCCTAATTCTTTTTTTCATCTTCGAGCTATGCTGCAAAGGTCGAGGTTTATTGTCTAAGCATTGAAGACATTTTGACTCATAATGAGTGTTAGACGGTTGTTCTCACAAGAACAAACCGATTAATACTCATTTTTGGTCCAAATCAAGGCGGTCGGAGTTTATCAAAATTGAAGTGTTAGGTATTTCTTTCTTTGGTTATTTCCCCTTCATCTAGTTCAGTTGTTTCTTCTTTGTTTTCTACATCCGCTTCCTGTTTCTGTTAGTTTTCTCCGATAAAGTTTCACTATGATCTTTGTGTTTTTCTTTTGCTTCCTTTCATCTATTTTTCTTGGTTTTCCTACTCTGTTCTTAGTTCCTAATTCCTATTCACAAGCAATTTTAGTTCTGTTTTGGTTTGATAAGATTAAAGTTCATAAGAAAAATAAAAACAGTCATTGGGCTTTCTTTTTGCCTTGCTCTTCGTACTGATTACTAATTTTAGTCAAGCCCAATTTGTTGGGGTGTTTGTAACGAACTAATAATAAGTTTAAAAAGAGTGCCTTGAAATTCCCACGACCTTGGTTCTTTCTCATTTATTTTGGCTTGACCATATTGGGATGCTTAAGCCAGGCCTCATTTCTTGTTTGGGTTTACAGGGTCAAATTGACCCATACCCATTTAGTTTGCTGAAGATTAAAAATTAAGAGGTAAAAATAAGGCATTGGGGGGGGGGGTAATTTAGGTAGTTTAGAGAATGGAGATAGAAGGGAATCTTGGGTAACTGATTTAGAAGCTTCTGGTAGGGGTTTTCTATAAAATTCTAGGCCTTAGCTTAGGTAGCAAGTCAGAAAGTGAGGGATTAATTGGCAAAAAAAATGAAATTAAGGGGGACTAGTAGTGCAAAACAAAACTCTGTAGTTGTCCTATTTGCTTGCCTATAAAGGAATTGCATCCTTGCCTCGCAAGTGAGATTTTAATAAACCCAATATAGAGCTAAGAGATTTAAAGAGCTGAAACTACAGAAAAAAGAATTCTAAGAGCTAACAAATACAAAAAAAAAAGATGGATAGATTCTGAAGAAGTAAAAATCCATAAAGAGAGATAGATATAGTTTATTCACTGATCCGTTGAAAGTTTTGTCATCTCCTTTGATTCCTGAGTTTGTTTTTTCCATTGAAACACTTTTGCTTCATTTGGGCTTTTAAAATGAGTCAAATCTGATGTTGAGATCAGTGTTGAAGTCAATTTGACTACTATTTTTTGACTGGGCTTGATCTTGGGGTCTGAACATCATTTCCTGGGTTTTTAAATCGATTCCTAGCTTTGTTTTCCTAGTGCTGGTTCATGTTACATTGCCATTGCTGATCTCCTATCTCTTAACTCCTTTCATTTCCAGGTACTTTCCTTAGCTCATGATTGAGGCCTGATTGTTAAGCATGTATGGAGATTTGGAAGTTCAAGTTGAAATTTGAATAATATATCTTAACTTTTTGATGTAGTTACTTTTAGTTATTACCATTAAATCTGATTAGGTGCTTCATTTCATTTGGTTTGATTTCTGATTTGTGCTGAGTGATTTAGTTGCTAGATTTGATGTATAATTTCAGAATATTGGATGTCGTAATGTTGTTTGAATTCTGCTCGCATGAATGGACTGTCAATATCGCTGTAGTAGAGGTTTTATTTGAAGTTGTGCATGATATAGTTACGTTTGAATTCTACTGGGAATCATGGGTGTTCAGTTTTGTTAAAAAGGGGCTTAGTATAAAGTGTGTCAGCTTGGGTTCATATCATTCTAATATTAATGAGTTAATCAGGGCTCCAGTTAGTTGTTTCTTTTGCAATGATTTCTACTAAAGTTTATCAAATCAGTTTTGAAAAAGAGAGTTTAGCATGATTATATGATGTTTATTTAGTTCTGGGCTCTCACTCATGTTTATCTGTTCATTCCATTTCAAAATAATTAATGTTAAAAATTAAGTGTGCATTCTTTGTTGTTTTGAATCGAATATCCATTTTATCTGTTTGAAATCAATTTGGGAGTATTTGATCAAATTACTTGTCTATTATTCCATGATAGAAGAATTGTGAATCTGGAATTCAAATGGCAATTTGTGCATATGTTTTGGGCTCAGATTCAAAATAGGCCTGCTTCATGTTAGTTTACTCAAATGTATTCACTTCTCTGCCTATTCCTCTTGCTGCCACGTTAATCTAAAATATGGGCCTGCTGGGTGTAATTTCGTATTTGGTCCTTACTCTTGTTAGCCCAAATTGGTCCTTAAGGCTTTCTTGTGGGAATCAGACTTCGGGCTGTCCCTCTAGTCCAGTTGTTCTTTTAAGAGATCTTGGTTTTCAAAGTCGGGGTCAAGACTGAAAACATCTCTCCAAGCCCAATAAGGTATCACGCATATGGATGAGTATAGCAAATGGGAGGTCATTTGGGGAGCCATAGTTAAAATGGATCATAGTTTAACTGAGGGGAGCCATGATGGCTAAACGATTAATTGACGAGACTCAAAAACTAATTTAGAAACTTGATTAGAGTAATTTGGGGTGCGTCATTCTAAGAAAAAATGACAACTGCGTGCCCCTTCATTTTAGTTAGTTTTGTTTTAAAATCCTTAGAATTTGAGGCGTACCATTTAGTGAATTTTTATGGCCCTCGCAAAGTTAACAATGCGTTAGTTGCTTTAGGCGCGTATTTTAATAATATTACCTTCTTAAACTCGGGTGTGTATTTCATGTGACCCAAATTCAAATCGCAAAACGTTGAACAAAATGTGTTTTGGATTGCGGGTGCATTTCATATGACGCGATCCAAAGACATGCTTTAGACGACGTTCAATCTTCCTTAAAATTAAAAGCTGTAAATAATTTGAAATTGTACTATAGGATTAAACATTTATTAAAGTCAGATAATAGGCCAATTATGATAGATTAAGCGACCGTGCTAGAACTACGAAATCCGGGGGTGCCTAACACCTTCCCTCGAGTTAACAGAATTCCTTATTCAGAATTTTTGGTTCGCAGACTTCACAATACAGTCAAATTTTCCTCGATTTGGGATTTAAAATAAACTGGTGACTTGGGACATCAAATAAACTATCTCAAGTGGCAACTCTGAAATCAAATAAATGATCCCATTTCAAATAATGTCAGTTAAAGTGGAAAAACTCCCTTATATACTATCCTTCCGGGGTGGTGTATGTCAAAAAGAGGTGTGACAGAGGGCCGAGGAAAAGTCTGCACGCGACATACCTTGGTATTTCGCTCCCCACCTGAAACGAAGAACAACTCACCACCGACGCTCGTCGCAAAACGAATTGGTCACCAGCGTCCGGACCCAGCCAGGCAGATCAGAGACTTCGTCTGGCATCCACGAAATTGCTAAAACAACATAAAAAACATCATTATTTAAATAACTTCCGCTGTACAACCTAAAAGAGCACCGGACGCTCCACACACGTGTGTAATTCCATGCTTTGGGGAACGATAAAAGCTTAGAGGGGATATGTCGACCTTCCGGGCGCGGACGAACCAACCGGCCCATTCTCGACCCCCTTCTTCATCATTGACAACAAACGGTGGGGATGAACGACACTTCAGGGTTAGGAGGCCTTGATGTAAAAGGGCAGATACAGCCGGATGTGGTGGTCGAGCGTAAATTCGAGATCGGCATTCTCCACAAAGAACCTCATCATCAGCACCACCTGCCAAAATGATGGATGTATCTGCGCCAAAGTAACTCGATACTTCAAGCAAAAATTAAGCACAACCCTATCAGGGGGGCCAAATGCGAAAGGATATAGGTGCACGCTCAAGACCCCATAAGGGGAATCCGCGATGCCCTTATCTGGGGAAGGCACCTACAGTGTTACCCCTTGATCCACCGGAACTACCTCCTTGCCATCTCCAGGTGTTCCTCTATTATCAAGGACGCCGTCTCCAGAGCAAAATCTCTCAGTTCTTGAGCTCCAGGAGCAGCGCCCCCTATCGCCTGCCGGATCGGCCCCGAAGTGGTTCCCATGAATATGGTGAAAGTAACAGGTCAAGGAAAGGGTGCGCACCAACACTTTTTGCGCCTAAGGAAATGAAGTACCTCGTGCCAAAGAGGAAAGGCGGCTATCTAAAGGTAGTAAATTCTTGCCAAGGAGCTGAAGCCACCCCACATATATGTGAGAAGTAGCGATGATTCACCTGCCCGAGGCAAACCCCGGGAAGTCGATAGCCTCGATGTAAATTTACGGGTCGGTACCTGATCTAGAAAGCATCCTCCAATGAGAAGTCAAGACTCGACGGGCAGTTCATATTATCTCCATGCTCGAGGAAGCATTCTACGCCATGAACCCCCGACCCAAAGTAGTCGGTCCTCGGTGAGCTTTAAACGTCGACACATGACACAAGGCAAGCACCTGGTCTCGTGATCCCCACTTCCAGAAAGGAGGAAACAATATGCATGAAGCTCCAATCGCGAAAGCTCCACGAAAGCCTGATAAAGCGTCTAGATACAAGCAAACTCCTCAATAAAAGTTAATACTATACATTCTAAAAGGGTTATCTACATAGAGATTGATAGGGACCCCTGGGTACCCAAAGATGGCCTTCATTTGGGATAACATTCCTGAAGGACCCAGAATTTGACGCATGATATCCAAATAACTCGGAGGGCCCTGATAGCCCGGACCTACCAAGATAATCCAAGATTGGTCTGAAGTACAACGATGGGTCGGAGGAGGGCCATGCGAATTAGCATATGATCAGAATGAATGCTCGCACTCAAGCTAGATATCAGCGTCCAAAACATAAGAGAAGGCATTCAAAGGGCCTCGAAGGGCATGAGAACATACAGAAACAAAACAAAGTATGGAAAGTAGAAGTTAGCAGAGTATATTCTTAGTCATTAAATTTTTGCGTACAACAGCCCCCAAGGGGTCGATACATACAATTACAACAGCTTATAAGAGTCTATACCTAAAATGGAGGAACGAAGCTGTGATGACCCGGCCCGTCATCTCATGTGTTACTATCCCGTTTTTCCCGTTTATTGCTTCTTAATATTTCATTATCGGTATATGGTATGTGAGAGTTGATTGGGATTGGTTTTAATAAGAAATGAGGCACTTAGTCTCCTTAAGGAAAGCTTAAGTTGGAAAAGTCAACCAGATGTTGACTTATGAGTTAGAGGGCTTGGATGTAATTTCCGGTGATTCGGTTAGCTTCGGGAGGTGATTTGTGACTTAGGAGTGCGATCGAAATTGATTTTGGAGGTCCGGTGTAGAATTAGGCTTGAATTGGCGAAGTTAGAATTTTGGCGAATTCCGGTTGATAGGTGAGATTTTGATCTGAGGGTCGGAATGAAGTTCTGAGAGTTGCAGTACCTTCGTTGGGTGATTTTAGATATGTGTGCAAATTTTCAGGTCATTCGAACATCATTTGGTTGGGTTTTTGATCAAATGTGTGTTTCAGAAGCTTTTAAGAATTTAGGCTTGAATCCGAAGTAATTTTATGGTTTTAGTGCTGTTGGATGTGTTTTTAGGATTGAAACAAGTTTGAATAATGTTATAAGATGTGTTGGTAACTTTGGTTGAATTCCCGGGGGCCTCGCGTTGATTTCGGGTGGCTAAGCGGAAGGAATTTGAAGTTCGAAATTGCAGGTTTTGGGTTGCAGCCGGTGTTTCCGCATCTGCGGAAAGGAGGCCGCAGATGCGGTCTCGCAAAAGCGAGCTGGGTCTACCAGGAGCGGAAATTGGAGCCAGGTCAAGTTCCGCAGAAGAGGAGAGTTGGGTCGCTTAAGCGGTCCCGCAGAAGCGATTTTGGACTGCAGAAGCGAAAAGTCACCTTAAGTGTAACTTCCGCATATGAGGACGTTAACCGCATAAGCGAAAGGTGCAGAAGCGGGATTAGATCCGGAGAAGTGCAAATAACTGGCAGGTTAAGTGAGAACATCTTCTTTGCGAAATTTTGAAAGAGTAACATTTTGGACTCCGAACCTTGAGAGCTTTGAGGTGATTTTGAAGAGGGTTTCGAGAGCTATTTTCAGGTATGAACTCTTGGACTTAGAGCTTGATTTTATGGTGTATAAACATGGATTTAGACAGAATAATTGAGGAATCAAAGGTAAAAAATGGTGGTTTAGGGCTTGAATTTAAGAGAGTTAAAAATGGGGATTTGAGGGGTCAAATGGAACTCGATTTTGATGAATTTGATATGTATAGACTCGTGGAGAGACGAGGAATCTGTTAATGTGAGTTTTGTAATTTTTTGAGAAGTGGACCCGGGGCTCGGGTTTTGCTAGTTTCGAGATTTTTGATATTTTTCGATTGTTTTCGATTGGGTATTGTTCCCTTAGCATATTGTAATGTATTCGCTCTGGTTTTGGTTAGATTCAACTCGCGTGGAGGCCAATTTGAGGGGCAAAGGCATCGCGAGCGAGGAGTTTCATCGGTTCGAGGTGAATAATACTTATAAATGATATCCTGAGGGTTTGAAACCCCGGATTTGCACATAATAGTGCTATATTGTGGTAACTTGCACGCCAGGTATGAGCGTGGGGTAGAGCACCGTTGGGGATTGTGACTTGGTCCGTCCGGATTGTTGATTTTACTGCGAGATTGACTGAAACCTACTTGATGCTATCGTGATTCGGCCTGATTGCCATGTTTTGGGCTTCGTGCCGATTATTTGAATCCTTCAGGGATTTATATCACTGTTTTTGCATTACTTTGCACATTATTTGATCTCGGTCCAAGGTTTTGAATACTATTTTTCAAACTCAGCCATCTCTCTAAGATTTGAAAACTTAAATGATATTTTTCTGACGTTTTGAGCTGAGAACTGCTATTTTACTATTGCCCAAGGGGCTTATGTGCATTTCTGGACTGAGCATGGATCGGGCTGCACTCCGCAGCAGTGTTGTGTATGCATTTCTGGACTGAGGATGGATCGGGCTACACACCACAGCAGTGTGATATTGATATTGCTCTTGGGCTGTAGGAGCCCCTCCGGAGTCTGAACCCCCACAGTGAGCGCGGGTACCCAAATGGATCGAGCTGCTCGCCGCAGCGGTCATGTGTATTGCATTGCATTCATGCATTGGTTCCTGTTTGTACCACGTGGCATGACATTCAACACTCTCATATCATTGGCATCCATGATGTTTCTTGCACTATTACCAGATACCCTGGTGTTATTTGTAATTGAGTAATGTCCCCGAGGGGCTGACTTATGTGCGGACTTGCACTATCTGATTACGCATTCAATTTCTTGACTGTTGGGAAAATGATTTTTTCAAAAGAGGTTTTTAACTGAGCCAGATATTTTCTAAAGGATTTTCATGGAATTACTATTTTCTCAAGGGTCTTATTGTCCTATGTAGCATGATGGAGTGCTTTACGTGTTTTCTTATCGCTCAGTTATTATTTACTCTTATTACTCATTGAGTTGGAGTACTCACTTTACCCCCTGCACCTCGTGTGCAGTTGCAGGTATTGTTCACCCAGTAGCGGGTTTTGAGCTGATTGAAGGTATCACTATTGTAGCAGAGTAAGGTGACCGCCAGCATCCGCGGCACCTGATTTTCCCTTCTTTGATTTTAAATTTGATTCATGTAAATTACAGAATCTATAGTTATGTTCAAGCTTCATTAGATGCTCGTGACTTATGACACCCCGGTCGGGTTGTGTTGGGTGGTAAATATCAGTTATTAATGCCTTTAAGTCGTATAATTCCTTCATTTATGTTTGTTAACTGTTACAAAGGGGCATTGTTGTTCTGTTGGCTGGCCTTCTCCTCACGAGAGGTGCCATCACGACCGGGTTTGGGAATTGGGTCGTGACAAGTTGGTATCAGAGCCTAGGTTACTAGGTCTCACGAGTCATGAGCAGGTTTAGTAGAGTTTCGTGGATCGGTACGGAGACGTCTGTATTTATCCTCGAGAGGCTGTAGAACTTTAGGAAAACTTTACTTTCTTTGAATTCTTATCGTGCACATTTGATTTAGCTTGAGATATAACTCTTGAAATTCCTTCCACACGTCTGTATGCGCACATGAGCGCTCAGTATTGTATGTGCCTTGATGGCTTGTGATTCCTCGATTGAGGGGCGAGATGTGATCCCGTGAGTTTGATGTTGGGACAGTCTGGAGGACTTGAGGCCAGATCTTGCCTATCGCTTGAGCAGTAAGGTGCTGATCGTGTGAGCAAGTGTTTTGAACTTATATGTTCAGTATTGTCTCTATTAGCCGGAATGGCGGTTTGGTATTTATGTGATGAGTATGTTAGTACTGCGAGATGTAATTATATGACTTGGTAGTGACAAAAAAGTCTGCTGGATAATAGATGAACTGTTAAGTGATTCGTTTCCTATTGTGGTTTGATGTGTAGCCCGAATATGGGCACGTGAAGAATATTTTCGTATCTCCTAGTTGGGAAGTGAAGTGCATTGCATGCGGCGGTATGATTTCAGACTCATGAAGACTAATGACTGTGTAACGTATATGATGGTGGAAGGTGTGCTGAAATACTAAACTAAGGCGAAGCAGGTGGGTTATCTCCTGCGAAGTCTTCTTAAGGGGTACGATTCTTATGTATATTGTTAGAAGATCTCATGCGTAATTTAAAGGTACGTTTTGTAATTTGAAAATTTGGGTCGCTTCAGAAAGTGGACTCAGATGATGTGGGGATGAATGTGAGGTTTGTAGAGGATTTCAGTATCTGAGGATCTGTGTTTTCATAAAATAGTAGATGATTTGAGTTTAATCTCATTATAATATTGTGGCATCACTAGAGTAGAAGTATTATGGGTAATTAAATGTGTCCTGATAGATGGCTTCGAGCCAAGTTGGGGAGGTTGCTGTTGATTAGCTGATTGCACGGTTATGTGCTATGTTGGTTCCTTTTCGAGTTATGCTAGCGGATTAGTTCGGGTTGCAGAAATTGAGCCGAGGATGGCACGAGTAAAGCAAAATTTTGACGAAGGTTACATGATGCTTCGTAGGTGTGAGAAAATACGAGGATGTCTTGAGCTGTTATTGATAAAGAATGCTCAGTATATATAGTATATATAGAAGGAATATGGTTGTTTGTATTGGTATGAGATTATGTTCTGCGGTGTTAGAGTGCTAATAAGGCACGAGTAGTTCTGTTGGTTAAGTCAGATAATTTACAGTTGTGTAAGAGTGAATGACTCTCGAGAATGGTTTTATTGTGTCCAAGATTTGGCATGTAATAATCAGGTGTCTTAAGGTTGGGTATGTGGCTAGGGACTATGTTTCCATTAGGAAAGGATCAAGACTTGTGGTATTTTATGTTAATTATGGGATTCTATGTATTAGTATCTGGAAAGTAATGGTAACAAATTTCAGATTCGCAGGAAGTTCTTCAAGTAAAGTATTCTGGAACGTGGTATTTCTGGGAAGCATTGGGAGAGAATTCGGTGGCCTATGGGGCTTAGACAGTGTTGTCTTATGTTCGAATCTCCTGTGGTGAGCCTGGATTGAGGCATTGTGATTCTACAACGAGGGAGAAATATCAAGTGGATGATGAACAAAAAGAGAAATTTGATAGACGGAATAGCTTGATAATAGACCGAATCAGTATGGTAAGGGTATGATTAATTCTTTGTATGTGTTCGAGGTAATGAGCTTTTTCAGGCATTTTGCAGCAATGCTTTGGTTTTGATGACTTGCTCAGCTTGGTTTGGATAGAAGGATTCAGTCCCGGCAGTTTAGCTTGTGCGAATGGAATTGGCAGAGATGTTCTTGTTGGGTTTTACCGTGGTTTGAAGATGAGTATATTTCCTATTGGTATGCGAAGCATGCAGTGTGTCATGATTTTTCTTCCAAATGGGATCAATGAAACTTCTTGACTAGTTGAGTGCGTCGATGTCTGCGGTGTGGAAGGGAGATAAAAGTCCTCATGTTATCCTAGTGTGGTATGGTATATGCGATATGTTATGGAGGATTGGGTTTTGTGTGTGTAAGGCTCGATTCAGTTCAAAATGGATAGTCATTAAATTCTTAAGCATTAGCTGCAGGTGATTTAAGAATCGATCTTCAGATGATTAGGGTGAGTGATCCTCATATGACTAAAGAAATGGTGTTGCTAATCATAGTGATTTGACGAGGGTATATGTTTCAGAAAAAGGGCAATGTGATTAATTTGATGGCACTTCGGTAGTGTTGCGGCATTTTCTTGATAGATCAACTGTGGATATCTGAGTTTGTTTGATGGCACAGGAGAATTTTAGAATATCTTCAAATAATGACTGGGTACTCGAGGTGTAATATGTATTTATACTGCAGAATTTGGGATCAGGCATAGTAATTTGTGTGCTATGTGGAGCTGGAGACTGGGAGTTCTCATGTTCAGGCCAAGTAGTGGTTATGGATAATGTGTATTAGTACCGTTAGCGACTATTAGGATTGGAGGCCCTAGTGGATCCTTCTTTGTTGGTATGTAAGATTTTGTATATGATGTTGAGCTGTGACTGGTTGTCGCAATGTGGGTTGTTCTAGACTATTGTGCTATGGGCTATGTCGGAAAATGCCACCGGTTGTGTGGCAAGGTGCATCAGATTATGTTATAGTAGAGTGGTTGGTATTCTAAAGATCAACGAACGGCTGGGAAGGATTGCCTTCCTTAATTGGGTCTTTGTGAAGGATGTCAGTATAGAGGTTTCTACCATTTATTCGGTTCCAGTATTGAGGGATTTTTTGGATGCATTCCTTGTGGCTGGGCATATCGTCGGGCGAGACTGTGGATTTTATTATTTATTTGGTGCTGGGCAACGTATCATACGGCTCCGGCATGAGTTATAATAGTGGAAGAAGCAGCTTCAAGCTTCTTGGTAATGAGTTTGTTGGTAAGCTGATTGGATACATGTTTAGCTTGAGTTGGCTTGGTTAGTCCTGAATTGTATTAATGAAGGATAGGTTGATTCGATCGTTATTGAACCTGCTAGTGATTTGGGGAGATCTATGAGTTGCTTTTCCGTGCTGTGAGGCGTTATGATTTTCGGAATGTGGGCACATATAGTGCGGTGCTATCGAGATTCATAGTGGAAGTTGAGTTTTGTAGCTTACAACGCTATAAGTAGATATCATTATGCACTCAGTATGCTTTCGACCGATGCTCGGTATTTTTTTATAATGAGCAAATTTGGCTCGATGTGCATCTCCCTATGTTAGATATTTGTGTGGATTGGGTGGCACGCCGCCACGGGTATATTGTCTAGATCGGGTTTCACGCCCCAACAGTGTGATGTTGAGAATAGTTTTCCATATGTTACTTGGTATGTCTTGCTTCCCGGTTTCTGAGGAAAGTCCATATTGGGTGTTGCTCGGCGAATGGCACATTGGTTGTGTCCTTTTAGGATTGAATGGTGTATATTACTTGCTTCACCGTGGGTGTGATGGATTGCTTGGTTTCAGACAGCAATTTGTGCGTGGCTGTCTATTTTGAGCATAGCGACTTGAGGTGCTTCATGTGTAATAATGTTTGGATAAGATCGCGCATTGTAGCGGGGCTACGTGGAGATTAGACACTCTGGGGTAGGTTCAGGTATACTATTTCCATGGTGTGGGACGGGGTCCCAGCCTTGTGTTGTGATGGTACTGAGGAGTTTGAGTTACAGCTCTTTTGTTGGAGTCATTTGTCATGATTTGAGTATGTTCNTGGTTTATATCAAGGTTTGGCCCGGAAGTTTGTTGTGGTATCAGTCAACAAGGAAATGGCTTCATGTATGGGTGACCTGAGGAATGGTTACGGTTTATCGCGTGTTTTATTTATCGTTGGCAGTATATGAAAGTGATAGAATAAGACTTTAACTAATAAGAGGTTCCTATAGGTAATTGAGTATTGGGGGCAACTGCTGTGAATAGTGACTATCGTTTCGAGTGTTGGATTGTGTGGTATATTGCATGATTTCACCTGAGGTTGCAGGCATGGTTTATTACAGCTGGTTCGAGTTTATTCTGAATATTGACGTCAGGTTCTGATTTTGAGTATGATTTCAGAAAGTGCAATGTGGTCCTGTAGTTTGTGTCCTAGATGGACTGTGAAATTTCAGCGGAGTTGTATTATCGGACCTATGTAAGATAGGGTGACGAGGGATCACCCCGGGTATATGCTTGGTAAGGTCATTTAGCTATTGGTTGGCTTCTAGGACAACTCTGGGTATGCTCGAGGACGAGCGTTTTTTAAGTTGGGGAGAATGTGACCACCCGGCTCGTCGTCTCATGTGTTACTGTCCCGTTTTTCCCATTTATTGCGTCTTAATATTTCATTATCAGTATTTGGTGTGTGAGAGTTGATTGGGATTGGTTTTGATAAGAAATGAGGCACTTAGTCTCCTTAAGGAAAGCCTAAGTCGGAAAAGTCAACCGGATGTTGACTTATGAGTTAGAGGGCTTGGATGTGATTTTCGATGATTTGCTTAGCTTCGGAAGGTGATTTGTGACTTAGGAGTGCGATCAGAATTGATTTTGGAGGTCCGGTGTAGAATTAGGCTTGAATTGGCGAAGTTAGAATTTTGGCGAATTCCAGTTGATAGGTGAGATTTTGATCTGAGTGTCGGAATGGAGTTTCGAGAGTTGCAATAGCTTTGTTGGGTGATTTTGGATATGTGTGCAAATTTTCAGGTCATTCGGACATCGTTTGGTTGGGTTTTTGATCGAATGTGTGTTTCGGAAGCTTTTAAAGAACTTAGGCTTGAATCCGATGTAATTTTATGGTTTTAGTGTTTTTGGATGTGTTTAGGATTGGAACAAGTTTGAATAATGTTATAAGATGTGGTGGTAACTTTGGTTGAATTCCCGGGGGCCTCGGGGTGATTTCGGGTGGCTAAGCGGAAGGAATTTGAAGTTAGAAATTGCAGGTTTTGGGTTGCAGCAGGTGTTTCCGCATCTACGGAAAGGAGGCCGCAGATGCGGTCTCGCAGGAGCAGAAATTGGAGCCGGGTCAAGTTTCGCAGAAGTGGAGAGTTGGGATTCTGGACCATAGAAGCGGAAAGTTTCCTTAAGTGAAAGGTCCGCATAAGCAGACGTTGAGAACATAAGCAGAAGGCGCAGAAGCGGGATTAGATCCGTAGAAGCGGAAAAAGTTGGCAGGTTAAGTGAGAACATGTTCTTCGCGAAATTTTGGAAGAGTAACATTTTGGACTCCGAACCTTGAGATCTTTGAGGCGATTTTGAAGAGGGTTTCGAGGGCTATTATCACGTATGAACTCTTGGACTTAGATCTTGATTTTATGGTGTATAAAAATGGATTTAGACTGAATAATTGAGGAATCAAAGTGAAAAATGGTGGTTTAGGGATTGAATTTAAGAGAGTTAAAAATGGGGATTTGAGGGGTCAAATGGACCCCGATTTTGATGAATTTGATATTTATAGACTCGTGGCGAGGCGACGAATCCGTTAATGTGAGTTTTGTAACTTTTCGAGATGTGGTCCTGAGGCTCGGGTTTTGCTAGTTTCTAGATTTTTAATATTTTTCGATTGGGTATTGTTCCCTTAGCATATTGTAATGTATTCTCTCGGGTTTTGGTTAGATTCGACGCGCGTGGAGGCCAATTTGAGGGCAAAGGCGTTGCGAGCGAGGAATTTCACCGGTTCGAGGTGAGTAATACTTGTGAATAATATTCTGAGGGTTTGAAACCCCATATTTGCACATCATAGTGCTATATTGTGGTGACTTTCATGCCAGGTATGAGCGTGGGGTAGAGCACCGTTGGGGATTGTGACTTGGTCCGTTCCGATTATTGATTTTACTACGTAATTTATTGAAACCTATTTGATGCTATCGTGATTTGGGCTGATTGCCATGTTTTGGGCTTCGTGCCGATTATTTGAATCCTTCAGGAATTGATATCACTATTTTTGCATTACTTTGCTTATTATTTGATCTCGGTCCAAGGTTTTGAATACTATTTTGCAAACTCAGCCATCTTTCTAATATTTGAAAACTTAAATGATATTTTTCTGACGTTTTGAGCTCAGAACTGCTATTGTACTATTACTAAGGGGCTTATGTGTATTTCTGGACTAAGCATGGATCGGGCTGCGCACCGCAGTAGTGTTATGTGTGCATTTCTGGACTGGGGATGAATCGGGCTACGCACCGCAGCGGTGTGATATTGATATTGCACTTGGGCTATAGGAGCCCCTTCTAAGTCTGAACCCCCGCAGTGAGCGCGGGGTACCCAAATGGATCGGCATGCGTGCCGCAGCGGTCATGTGCATTGCATTGCATTTATGCATTGGTTCCTTTTTGTACCACGTGGCATGACATTCAGCACTCTCATATCATTGGCATCCATGCTATTTCTTGCACTGTTACCAGATAACCTGGTGTAATTTGTAATGGAGTGTTGTGCCCGAGGGGTTAACTTATGTACGGAATTGCACTATCTTATTATGCATTCAATTGCTTGATTGCTGGGAAGAGGATATTTTCAAAAGAGGTTTTTAACTGAGCCATATATTTTCTAAAGGATTTTCATGGAATTACTGTTTTCTCAAGGGTCTTATTGTCCTATGTAGCATGATGGAGTGCTTTACATGTTTTCTTACCGCTCAGTTATTATTTACTCTTATTACTCATTGAGTTGGAGTACTCACTTTACTCCCTGCACCTCGTGTGCAGTTGCAGGTATTGTTCACCCGGTAGCGGGTTTTGAGCTGATTGAAGGTATCACTATTGTAGCGGAGTAAGGTGACCGCCAGCGTCCGCGGCACCTGATTTTCCCTTCTTTGATTTTAAATTTGATTCATGTAAATTACAGACTCTGTAGTTGTGTTCAGGCTTCATTAGATGTTCGTGACTTGTGACACCCCGGTCGGGTTGTGTTGGGTGGTAAATATCAGTTATTAATGCCATTAAGTCGTATTATTCCTTCATTTATGTTTGTTAACTATTACAAAGGGGCATTGTTGTTCTGTTGGCTGGCCTTGTCCTCATGAGAGGTGCCATCACGATCGGGTTTGGGAATTGGGTCATGACAGAAGGGATGTACATGAGATAAAAGCTGGACGCTCGGTCCGCCCTCGAGAATCCATTTCCAGTATCAGCATCCTCTGGTGCCGCACCCTCGAGCACGTATCCTCGAGGGTGACCCCGTCCACCTCCACCTCCCATGGGTTCCCAGCTCAATCCCCCAAGGGATCCTCATCGGAGAAGATGAAGAAGAGGAAAAGGAGGGGACACAAGAGAGGCAGAGAAAAGCGACATGGCTCGCCGAAGCCAAAGGTTGAAGATTTGACGGCCCCAGCCTCAATGGTCGGTAGTTCCACTTTATCCCTTAGGAAAGAAAAAACCCTACGAATGAAGTGCCACACTAGGCCTAGGCAGAAGAGTGAGCAGCGGTGCATAAACTGAATAACTATCTACATAAAGGGGAAATGGCTCCCCGTCCCTCATCACCTCAGGCTAGCAGAAAAAGTAAGGGCTAACATACCGATGACCATAGTAACAGCGGGACATCACGCTTATGTTCAATAAAGGGAGGCCCCAGCAGAAGGCCACAACGTAGTCTATAGGAACTCCTCCAAACGGCCTTAAGATCGTAAGCCCCTAACATGATTTTCAAGGGTAAAGGAAGAGGATAAGAAGGAAAAGGTAAGTAAGCCAACGAAAGCACTGAGATAGGGAAAAAGCCAAGGCACCCCCAATTATAGAGGTATTATGACACGATCATATAGGCTTTGGAAGACTGACCGACGGGCACAGTTAATGCATCCATGGAAAACTGAACCATCGGTAGTACCAGCACCTTTGGGAGTACGAATCAGGGAGCCCAATAAATGAGGTCAAAAAGCACAAGCCCGTAGATGTCCAATCACCGTGAAGCTTGCGCCAGGGGTCGCATCATCAACATGCATTCATCGAAAGAAGCTCAAGGAGTCAAGTGTCAGAATCACTTCCCATCACTTCTGTATGGGAAACACAGAGACTATCTGCACACAGTAAAATCAAAGGGGCCGATTTCCCGCTATCAAGCCATCTCGGGAGGTACCTCGAGACCTCGAGAACATGAAGCCACCTCGGGAAGATACCTCGAGACCCCGAGAACATAAAGACACCTCGGGAAGATATCTCAAGACTCAGATGATATGAAGTCACAACTTAGTATACACCTTCGAGGCTCGTCGAGGTCCGATTCAAGGTCGAAATAAAGAAGAAAGGGGCAAGCCCCCAAGACACGCGGTTGAGTCTGACAGGAGCGGCCTATCCCTAGTCTATTATGGGGTGTCGAGTTAAGCCATCACACCTGCATATTTCATAAATTATATATACATGTATTATGAGTTTTCCTCTCCTACAAAGAGGGGACTCGCCCTACCTAGTAAGGTACTTATGTTGCTTCAACTATTCTACAAAGTGCAGTAATGTCTCTCTCTCTCTCTCTCTCTCTCTCTCTCTCTCTCTCTTTTTTCTTACTAAAGCTTATTGGTTCTCACTGATACTGAGGATACCTCGATATCCTTTTCCTCTACACGTGTTCTTCATTTTACATGTGTTCTTCATTTTATATGTGTTCTTCATCGTACAAACTCAATTTTGGTTATAACTAGCTTCGTTTGATTGTATCTCTACCTTTTAGATTACTCACAAGTATCCCCAATGACTCGAGGTCGACCCCGAGGTCGACCTCGAAGTCCCAATCAACCAAGCCTACACACTGGTAGCAAAACCTTTGGTTCACTTGTTACCTCACATATGTTCCGCCTCATCGTTAAAACTCATAATACTAGCATCGTCTGCTCTAACAAACTAGCTTGGGAATAGATCACATATTTTTAGAGTCACATTTAACAAATTTAATTGTTGATACAATTTTTACAGTAAACAACCTTCCTTAAAAGAGTTTTCACGTGTCGAAATCTGATTTCACGAGAAAAAGGGGCGCGACAGCATGGCGACTCTGCTGGGAAACTTTTAGGCTCTTACAATATGCGAACTTGTTCTATATAAATTAGTCTTCTCTGATAAGCATGCCTTTATTATTTTGTTGATACATGAATATCCTGCTCCCATTTCCCTTTATTGTTACATGTACACCTTTTTTCTGTTTTCCCTTTATTTGAATTCACATGCAAATCTCTGCTGCATTTGGTCATAACATATGTTTTTCTTTTTTCATGAATTGCTACATCATGTCTCTACCCACACTCACTCTCTTGTTTACTTTTTTACAATTTCCATAGTGTGCGAACTAACTTCTTCTTTATTTTCCTTTCTTTTATGTCTTTTTGTTTCATTTAATATTGCATTTACTATTTTCTTCGTGCAAACTATTTGACAACGTGCTATTTTATTTTTTCATAAAGCATGCTCCGCATCATATTCCACTCATGCGTAATTAATACCATAGTGGAGCTTGATGAGTGTCTATGCTCTTCCTAAATCACCCTCTAAATTTGGAAAGACTTATTTGCGGTAAAACTAGTCTATCAGCGGTGCAGTCGATAGTTTCGTGCCTTTCCCTCTCAAGTTGTCTACTTGAGGGTACTGGTCTAGACTTTTCGATAAAACACACCCTAATATTAACTGTACATGTGTCATGTTCAAACATAGTATGTATTAGAACAATGTTCGTGTAATAACTAGCTAAGATAAGCCTTGTCCAAAGTCTGCCGGGATTTCCACAATCTCAACGGGCACAATCACAATCTATGCATTATTTTGAGAAAATATGCCAATATGCTGATCATTAACATCTAAATAGCCAAATATGGAGAGGGAAAAGGCTAACTCTATTTGTTTTGTAGAAATAACGCACGAAGTCCCATGTTCAGCATGGTTCAAAATATTCCACTGTTGCTGCTGGATTGGTTGTAAAATATCCCGCCAAGTGACAAAAATCATGTGAAAAGGGTCCTCAGAAATTTATCCTCCTTGTCAGACATTCAACGAAACAATGCATTAATTGAGCCCACCACCATGTTCTGGGATGAGAATAGAGCCGTTTTCGTGTTATGGTGATATAGAAATGACTCCTCCTTTAGAAGAAATAGGAAGTTTCATTGGGCTCCAAAGGGATTACCCTGGTTTATTGGTACCGGAAAATCACATTTATCGAGGTTTCTTGAAAATGATGGGTTTTAGGAAAAATGATGAGTTAGTCTATCACTCCCCAACCTCGGGATGCGCGACCGGTGCTCGATCGAGTGAACCCAGTCAAGCAAGCCTTATCACACACTTCCTACCCCACTCTTTATTAATAAGATAACCATGTTCCTTTTTTATTTTTATTTTTTATGTTTATTTAGGCAAGGAAAGGTAGTATATTCAACAGTGATAGTTCATTCCATATTGCAAGCTTAAATTATAGATAAAGTTAATTTCTGGAATTCCCATAAAGTTACAATTTATAGATAGCAGTGTTTTATAGTTACAACATACTTCATGAGTCCCACAACACCCATACATGACCCGCACATATGGCTACAGAGCCTCTAAGGATACAAAAGATGAGTACGACAATGCTGGCAATAAGGCCCCGACTATAACTCGAAATGAAAATCCACAATAACCAAAAGATATACAATAAAACCCCTTGAAGGAGGAAGGGTCTCACCAAGACTTTGAGTAGAAGGTAACCTGCTACGCACTATCGGCAATATCCGCAATGGAGCCACCTACATTCATTTAAAAATGTAACGCCTCCGGCAAAAGGGACGTTAGTACCGTGGAATGGTACTAATATATATAACTAAACACCATTTTACTAGAAAGAACTATCAATCAAGAACAAGAAAATCACAAGAGATATTCAAAGGTTTTAACCGGACACCACATCATCACATAAATGAACCATACAATCTTTCACATAATTTCCATAACTTGATTTGGGGCATTTCATCCACATGCTCATCACTATTCTCAACACCACCGCTATCTTGAGAAGAGTACGATCACGACCCGATCGGCTAGGTCGCCTCATTCGAGACATGTACCTCAGTCATCAATTCATTTCCCTTTTTCCAAAATTCAACATTTTGCACATCACCACCATGTGTGCGGCATGATGTCTGACCACGACCCGATTGGTTAGCCCGCCTTACCTAGGCGTTGTTCCTTTCTCATTTAAATATTTATTTCGCATATATCATATCCATTCATTGGTACTTAGGGCCACGCTTATTAAATCTTTTCCATTTCCAATGTCCATATATAGATTTGTGGTCATAGGCACATCAGAAGCAATTCAAGTGGCAAACACAAGTAGGATTTCACATAGTTAGCACGACAATCTCAGTTTTAATCTTGGCTTATAGATCTGGCATGTCAACAAATGATTTGTATTCTTCACACATCTTTAAATATCAAGGATTGTTTATTACACACGTTAAGGCACATTCTTCATATTGGTATATATATAACGGTAAACCAATTCATATGAAATAACAATCGGTACATCAACAAGTTCTAGTCTTACCACGTTTGTGTAATCGCCAACAGAGCTCAATTTCTAATAAAAGGGGGGTTTTAGCCATACATACCTCAATATAGCTTTCCTTAATCCTTACAAACTTTCGGAACTCTTAGCACTTCGATATATTGTGTAAGAATTACAAATTGAATTGAGAATTAGAGATGAGATTGAAATTCTAGCTTGGTTCGAGCATATCATCATACATTAAAGGTGCATTGTGATCTTAGGCCCCTTTTATGAGGAATTTATATCATTTTATACCCCCAATTGCCTTCTTTTTAGTTTTCTACCTTCCAATATTCTATGGTGTGATATGCATGCAAGTATTTCATTTTTATACTCATAAATTACTTCACTACTGACTCCTTATAGCTAAGAGTAGAAATAAGAGCTGAGGTGATGAATCTTACCTCTTGGGAATGAAAAGTGAGGTGTTTTCACTTGATTTTCTTCAATGTTTTAGCAAGGTTTAAGGAGTAATTGATGTGAGACACTTTCCCACTGTAAGACTCTCTCTCTTTCTCTCTCTCTCCGTAAAAGCATAAGATAATATGCTCAAAATGAGCTATAACACCGAATATATCGATAGGGGGTCGGGTTTAAAAATTAGAAAATTTGAGCCCCGAGTCAGGTTTGCGATCGCATTTGGGATCGCAAAGTGGAAATGTGGCCCGCAAAATGGACCGCAAAAGTTCTCCCAAAATCTGATCCTTCTATCTGGTTTTGCGGTAGAAATGCGGTCCGCATACCCGTTCTGTGGTCGCATAACACACCGCAGAATTGCCCTTTACAAAATTCCAAGATAATTATGCGACGACTATGCATTCCGCATATCAGTTATGCGATCGCATAATGGACTGCATTTTTGGCCTTAAATTTGACTAATACACTGACTCACTTTGCGATAGTAATGCGGTCCGCATACTTGATTTGCGACCGCATTCTGGACCGCATAATAGCACTTTTCTGGAAAACTTTGATTATTGATTTTTAAATGCTTAAATCAGTACAAAGGGTCTGAACACATATCCCTAACTTGGGACTACGAGCTTTTAAGTTTTGAGTACAAGTTTTCAGGGGGCCTTACATAGTCTATCTGAAGAAGTCTTACATACCATTTGATTTCCTCTAGTCTATCAGGGGGTATTTTACCAACTTATCTTGTCTTCAAACCTATACTTTTGCTATGTTTGAGTGATACAAATCATGTGTTTAATGTCATTTACTTCTATTTTACAGGTTGTATGTAATTTAGAGGTAATGGTGAAGAAACGAAAGAAAAACAAGTCAAAAAGTATCTAAAATGGACAATGAGAATCTGCCCAGTTGTTTACTCTTCACGAACGCGAAGGTACTATGCGAACGCGAAGAAGGAGGAAAGTAGACCTTCACGAACACAATGTACACAACGTGAATGCAAAGAACCTGAACCTGAACATTCGTGAATGTGAAGGACCAAACACAAACATGATGCCTGAGGAAAGTAAACCATCATGAATGCAAAGGTGTGAACTCAAACGCGATGCCTGAGGAAAGCAAACCTTCGTGAACACGAAGGTGTGATCGGGAACGCGATGAAGAAACTGGGCGTGAAAACTAGGTAGTTCTGGATTTTACATTTTTGACCGCAAACCCTTTAATACCCAAACAAGCTCATTTGTAAATAATCTTTGGACTATTTTTCAGTTCCATACATTAGAGAGAACAAGGTGGAAGCTAGGGTTTTGCACACTCACTTGGGTCTTGAACATTTGAAGTTTGTGGTTAAGGATTTCTTACCCATTTACGTTTATTTCTTCATTTCCTTGCTTTGTATTGTATATCTAAGTGTGTAGCATTTTATCCAACACTTTAATCTTGCTTATGGAAATATTCTTTTTTAAAATGTAGATTAAAAACCTTGTTGTGCAAATTTATTGAATGATTTTTATTCTTTTATGAAGTGAGTTATTCTTTCTTTAATTATTCTTATTCTTTAATGTTTCCCAAGGGATTAGCTAACCTAGGACTCGCCCATTAACTCCAAATTAATTTTGGAAAATATAATTTGCAGTTGCGAAAGATTAACTAACAAGAATTTGAGGTGTTAACCATCATTTTATAGTTTTACCTAGGGATAGGATTGAACTACTTGTAGCCGTATCCTGGTGTGCTTATCATATTAATTGGGTTAGGAATAATTCAATTAGGAAGTATTGCTAGTCTTAGGAAGAAGCTAATTAAGAATTATTGTCCTAGACTAATTAACATAAACTCGCTAATATTTGTAAAATCATGAAATACACTGGATCTTTACTTGAGTGTAATTCCTGATGCATTCATCCTTGTAGCCATTGATCATTTTACTTGCTTTCTAGGTTAGTTTACATTTTCGTATTTAGATATAAATATTTTACAAAAACCAATTCTAAGTATTTGGCATTGCGCGATAAGTGAAAATTCTCTTACATTCCTAATCGCCTACGTATTGTTTTTTGTGGGATTTGACCCCGACTAATAGTTGGGTAAATTATATTGCATGAGACCATGTCCATTTACTTTTTAGTTGTGGATTTGGACGTCATCAAAATTTGCTCCATTCGGGAACAATTTGGCATAATTTAGGTTGTTTGAGAAATAAGCGTAAGTGCTTTGGTCCAAACTTGTGAATATTTGTGTAATTAATTTTCTTACCTTGGTCTATTTTTCTTATTTATTTTCTTATTTTTGAAAAATGGCATCATATAATAAAAATTGGTCGGATGGTAGTTGTTCATAATTTGATGACCCTTGCCCTTGTTGTGGAGGACCACACTGGTGGCAAAATTGTTTAAATTCTCCCGAGAGTGGATTGTGCGCACAATCTCAAACTCATGAGTGGAGTATTTGTGATAAGTGTGGCTTTCAAAATGGTCATTGGGATGTTTGTGCTTGTTTGTCCTTCCTTTCCCCAATCCCCCGCTATGATGATTCTACTTTTTATGATGAAAATTATAGGGCTATGGAAGTAGAAGAAGTTGAGCATGTCAAAATGGAGAGTTCAAGCTCATGTTGGAGTGTTTAATTGAAGGAGGAAATAAAGAACAATGAGCCTTGGAGGAGCTTTTGGAAAATAGTCTCCAAAATGACTTGGCACTTGCAAGGTTGCACTCACAAATGGGGAAATGCTTGAAGCTTTAGAGGTCTAAAAAGCCTAGGAAGTTACTGATAGCCAAGAATTTTTCTTAGATGTGGAAGCTGAAAATCCCTCCTTGGCACTTCATCAAAACCAAGAAGAACTCTCAAATGCTCAAAATGAGAAGATGATGCTCATGTTGGAGATCATTCTTTAAAATGAGAAGAAGCACAACTTTGCACTTGAGGACTTGAAACAAGGCTTGACTTACAATGTTCAACATATCCGCACTTTGGAAGACAAAATGAAAATATTGGTTGAGGCTCACTATGCCCACCAATTTGAGAGTATGGAAGGAAGTCAAGAAGCGTCTTATTCGGAAGAAGAAAGTGACCTTTACTTTAAGGAATAAAGAATTGAACATCCGCCAACCTACTCCATGAGTGTTAATGATGCCAAGAAAAATATCTAATTAGAGTCAACAATGTAAATGAAAATTTGGTTGAGATTGACTCTAGTTCAGGGGAAAAAGAGGATGTCGAAATTCGTGAAGCATTGCAATTTGGAGGTTTGATGTCACATTCCAAGCATTTTTCAACATTGGAAGTGTGTGGTGATATGGAAGTTGAACTACATGTATCAATGAAGGACTGCGAGAAAGAAAAAACTCAGACCATACATCTTACAATTTGAGGGAACGACAAGGCAAAATAACATTCCTCACATGAGAGCCAAGAAGTGCAAAAGGAAGAATTTAAATCTTGGATTCATCATCCACTTACCACCCCCCCTCCCCCATCGCTCGTGATCACAAGCTTGATTCCAAGCTAGGTGACCGGTTCATATCATCCAAGTGGCAAGAAAAGTAGTAAAATTGACTTGTGTTGGGCCACGACGTTAAATGCGGCGCATGGTGGGAGGCAACCCATCGTGTTTTTTTAAATCTTTGGTCATTTTTGAAACATTCTTTATTAGAATATTTTAGAATATTATTTTTGACTAATCTGCCAAGGTTTAGATTTTTTGGAGTTGATTTGAGCAGATCAGAGTGCTCCGGAGATCCAAAACCAGTAGCTGCCAGAACTGTGCTAATGCAGAAGAGAGCAACGATTTGTGTTCTGTGATGACCCAGCCCGTCGTCACGTGAGTTACTACCCCGTTTCCCCCACATTATATTTCTCTATGCTTCATTATCAGTATTTGAGGTGATCGAGTGGAATTGGATTGGTTTTAGATGGAAATGAGACATTTAGTCTTTTTAAGAAAGCTTGTTTTGGAAAAGTCAACCGGATGTTGACAATTTAGTTAGAGGGCTCGGATATGAATTCCGGTGATTCGGTTAGCTTCAGGGATGATTTGTAACTTAGAAGGGCGGTCGGAATTGGTCTTGGAGGTCCGGTATAGAGTTAGGCTTGAATTGGTGAAGTTAGTATTTTGGCAAATTCCGGTTGGTAGGTGAGATTTTGATCCGGGGGTCGGAATGGAGTTCTGATAGTTGTAGTAGTTCCGTTAGGTGATTTTGGATCTGCGTGCAAAATTTCAGGTCATTCGGAGGTGTTTTGTTTGGGTTTTTGATCAAATGATTGTTTCGGAAGTTTTAAAGAAACTTAGGCTTGAATTCGATGTGAATTGATGATTTATTTGTTGTTCGATGTGTTTTTATGGTTGGAACAAGTTCGGATGATGTTTTGTGATATGTTGGTGCCTTTAGTTGAGGTCTCGGGGGGCCTCAGGGTGATTTCGGGTGGCTAATGGAAGGAATTTGAAGTTGGAAAAAAAATTGTAGGTTTGGTTGCAGCAGGTGTTTCCGCATCTGCGGAAAGGAGACCGCAGATGCAGTTGCACGGAAGTGGAGATGCCATCATAGGTGTGAAAGAGAGTGAGGTTGAGTAGTTCCGCAGAAGCGAAAATATTTTTCGCCTATGCGAGTTCGCACAAGCGAACAACAAGTCACAGGGGCGGTTTGGGCTTGGAGGTGAGGCTTCGCAGAAGCGAACAATTTTGTCGCAGAAGCGACCGTTGGGATTTAATGAGATTCCTCTTAAGCAGACAAGGACCACAGAAGCAGTCATGCGGAAGCGATGAGGGGACTGCAGAAGCAGAAACCCCTGAAGGCTAGTAGGTTAAATGTTATTTTTCATCCGCGAGGGTTATGTTATTTCCACCATTTTTTTAGCAAGCTTGAGAACTTTTGACGGGGATTTTAGAGATTTTTGACTTGGAATCGATTGGTGGTAAGTGCTATGGCCTAGAAACATCATTTTATTGAATAATTAACCTTTAATTCTTGGAAAAATTGGGTAAAAATTGGAAGAACTAGGGCTTGGTTTTTTAAATGAAAATTTGGGATTTGAGGGGGAATTTGGGCTCCGATTTTGATAAATTTGATATGTATGCACTCGTGGCGAGATGAACAGTCCGGTGATGTGAATTTTATGAGAAGTGGGCCCGGGGCTCGGGTTTTGCCAACTTCGTGATTTTTGATATATTTCGAGTCTTTTTGATTGGGTTATGATTCATTAGCCTATTGTGATGTATTCCTTATGGTTTTGATCAGATTCGACGCACGAGGAGGTCGATTCGAGGGGAAAAGGCTTAGCGAGCTAGACTTTTGGCTGGCTAGAGTTGAGTAATAACTTTAAATGATATCCTGAAGGTTTGAGGCCTTGGATTTGCACAACTTGGTGCTGTGTTGAGATGAGACACACGTTCAATGACGAGCGCGGAGTCATTTACTATTGGTGACTGTGACTTGGTCCAGTCTAGAGGATATTTTACCGCGTACTAGCTATGACTTGTCGTTTTTCACTATGATTTGGGCTTGTTGCCATATTTGGAGCTTATTGCCGACTGTTTGAACTCTTTATGAACTATCATCACTATTTTCCCTCGCTATTTGAAATATTATTTGAACTCAGTCCATGTGATTTACATTGTTTCATGAACTCATCTATATTTTACTCAAACTTGGAGGTTTCACTGATATTTGAACTATTGTTTGAGATGGGTATATTTGTTTTACTGATGACTAGGGGGCTTTTGACTATTTTGAACTGATACAGGTCGGGGGCCATATCTGAGGGCATGATGAGTGATGTGAGGAGGCTTTCAGGTCTCGAGTGATTGGTGAGGAGGTTTTCAGGCCTCAAGTGTTATGTAAGGAGGCTTTCAGGCCTCGAGTGTATTATGAGCAGGATTTTAGGCCTCGCATTGATATTGTTCAGGCTTTCAGGCCTTATTGATAGCGCTTGGGCTGAAGGAGTCCCTCCAGAGTCTGCACACCCATAGTGAGCGCGGGTACCCATGTTATTGAGAGTGAGCCTGAGGGGCTGAATTTGTACTTTGTGATTGATACTGAGCCCGCGGGGCAGGTACTGAGCTGAGATGATATTGCACCCGAGGGGAAGGTTTCTGAACAATTCTTATGGATCGAGAATAATTGTTTTAACCATTTTCAAAGAGAATTTCTTACTATATTTCACTGGTTTTACTGTTTATCTAATTTTTACTGCTTGGGATAGCATTACTTGTGCCTTTATGGGATTCTATGTTCTCAGTCATTATTTATTTTTATTACTCACTTGGTCGGAGTACTCACATTACTCCCTGCACCATGTGTGCAGATACAGGCATAGCTGAGTTCGTTCCTGAGCGCTGATTTTCCTTCCAGACCAGGCGGACCCGGAGAGACGAGGTAGTTGTCGATGTCCACAGCCTCGTTTCTTCCTTATCATCTGTATTTCATTTATCTTCGGACTATGTTCTTAGATATAGACTTGTAGTATTTCATTTTTTAACTCTGTAGTAGCTCATGAGTTGTGACACCCCGATTGCAGGCTGGATTTGGGATGATATTCTTTTTACCACTATTATTCTGCATTAATGGTTATATTATCCACGCTTTAGACTTGTTCATGTAAAATATTGTTAAAGAGAAGGCGTGAATACTATGTTGGCTGGCCTTGTCTTCACGAGAGGTGCCATCACGACTAGGTGGGAATTGGGTCGTGACATGTTTGCGAGTTCTCATCGCATTCGCATGGGTTTATAAATTGTTAACCCTTCGCATTCGCGTGTACGACACTCGCGTTTGCAGCCTTCAGCATTGTTTACCCTTCGCGTACATGGACAACCCTCGCGAACGCATAAGGTCAGGTAAGTGTAAATAAAAATAACATACTGGAAACAAAAATTCACCCCCTTTTTGCTCAAAACAATAGTTCCCTCTACTTCCAAAAATCAAATCATCTAAAATCTTCAAGACTTTTGTAATTTTCTATGTCCACTCTCAAGGTATGTAATTTCATCAATTGTATCTTAAATATTTCTTCCCTTTCTTGATGTGAAACAATGGAAGAACGTTCATGGTTGAGTGGTGCTTAGGGTTCAAAAAATTTGTGATCTTAAATGTCAAATTTGTTTGTGAAATTTATTGTGCTTGCTAGGTGAGGTTGGTTGAGTGTGAGTGGTTGTTTTTTTGAAGAAAATTTTGGGTAAGATCTGTGCGTAAATTTTATGTAAATGAACAAATAAAAGTGATCACCCCAACTGTTTGAAGAAATGCCTGAAAGAAAACATGCTCTGGGCGAGGAAGATGACCATCGCGAATGCGAGGGTCTGCCCAAGAACGCGAAGGCAAAACAGTGGGGGCAAAAAATTTTGAGCTTCGCGATCGCGAAGGTTTGATTCTGGCCACGATGGTCTGCTCGCGAACGCGAAGAGCAATCACTAGCTGTCCCAAAATTGGCAAAAAAATAGTAGTTTCACACAGCTCTCCCCAGGACCCTTTTAGCCCATTACTTCGGCCTAAATACTTCCTAATACATTATTCTGTGTCTGTATGAGCTTTTAAAATTGTTGGTCTATTTTGTAGGTACTTTGTTCTTAAAATGTATCTGGAACATAATGAAATTGCACAAGAATATGTCTTTGGAGTTGAACAAGCGGAACCCTTTGACCATGAACGGTTTATATCTGCAGTATGTAAGCGGAGATACTATGAACTCTTGTCCAAGACCATCATCCGAGAAAGAGGCATAAACTTGGAAAAAGTTGAAGCTAAAATGCCGGGCTTCTATACACGTTTGATAGAGAGCAAGTGGATTTGTTTTGCCGAGCAACCAAATAATGCCAACCACACAATAGTTCTGAAATTCTATGAAAATGCCTTGATGATCGACTTCTAGGGTTCCTTTATTACTACTGTGCAGGGCGTGCAGGTCCACTACAGACATGAGATAATCAATAGTGTTTAGGGACTCCCCAATGCTGACAAGGAGGTCTACACAGACATAGCCAAAGCAGTAGGAAACTAGTGGCTAGTAGATAAGTTACATGATGGGGTTACCCCGAAGTGGCTGATAGTACACAAGGGAGTTGATTGTCATGACTTCACGACTGAGGCAAAGACATGGCTCTCCATTATATATTCAAGAGTGTCACCCTTTACAAATGACACTGATATGGCACCAAACAGGGCACTGATAATTGCTGCTATCATGGATGGACTACCTGTGAATGTGGGGGAACATATTGTCCGAGAAATTGAGGAAGCCACTCATGGGTGGTCCAAGAGCCTGTTCTTTCCCTCATTGATCAGTAGACTTTGCTATGATGTTGGGGTGCCTAAATTACCCAATGATGTTGAGAAAGGTCCAGGAAAGCCGATGATACATCCCTTGCTGAAAAGGGGACCCAGTGACAAATAAAAAAAAGGAGAATTGATGTTGCTTCCTCTTCATTTGGGCACTTTTCTGAGGCCACCATTGAACCCCAGATCCTTTGCACTTTCATCAGGGTCCTTTGACCCCATGGGGCCACTCCAATCCGGTCCTCACACTATGCGCCACTTGTCAGTCAGATATATGGAGTAGATACGCATGTTAGGCAGCTTATAGCGGGCCTTTCCACTGGCCCACCTGGGGCTGGCACATCTACTGGGGCTACTGCCCCACCATCCATGAAGGATGTGGTCAAAGAGCAAAAGGCAATCATGGGAAAGATGGAGACCATTAACACCAGGTTAGAGAACATGAGTCGTCGGCAAGGAAAGATTGAGAAAAGGCAAAGGAAGTTCAAGGAGCATGAGAAGATGAAAAACAAACTATTGTCCAAGATGATGCAAAAGTTGAGTACATTTTGTGGTTCACATGAATCGGAGGATGATAATGATGAAGATTTAAAGCTAAAATTTCCCACCACCTCCAGTTCTGACTGATGCGATTTTAGGGAGAACCTTCTTCATTTTATTTTGGCTTGATTAGTTGCATTGAGGACAGTGCAGTACTTTAGGTTGGGGGTGACTAATTTTGGTGTGATAGATGTATGTTGAGCATGAACATTTTTTTTCTTTTCTTTCTTCTTATTTTTGTGTTATGTGGATTGGTCAGTGTGCTAGTTTATTAATTGTTATGGTACTCTCATGTGATGTGTTACATCGGTGTGAAGGATGTATGCGGAGCATGAACATTTATTTTCTTTCCTTTCTTCTTCTTTTTGTGTGATAACTTGCGTAGATTGGTCAATGTGTTAGTTTATTAATTGTTATGGTACTTTCATGTGATGTGTTATATTAGTATGTTTATTAGCTTCTTAATTTTGTTTTATCTATAGTATGTTTTATGTTAGCAGTGATATCCTTTATTTACTTTATACCACAGTTCTTTTTCCAAGGATGCCAATTTTCTTCTTGAACCGGGTAATTATAGAAAATTTTTATCGACTTTTCCTAATGATGAATAGATAGACAACTTTCTTTAGGGACTTAGTCTTGTAGTTTAAATATAGCTACGTTAATATTAGGAAGAATAAATGGTTTGGGTTGGAGTTTGCGTCCATTGAACATGTTATGGCTTGCTTGGTACCAACATGATTTAAACCTTGGCATATGAATTTTTGGTTGTTGAAAAAGAAAAATAATTTAAGTAAAGATATCATGACTTTGAGACTCAAATTTTGGCTCTTTAATTCACTAAATAGCTTCATATGCTTTATGTAACCTCTTTGAGTCATTGGTTTCAATTGAATTTTGGATTTGTATTCCACTTGATTGTTCATGTGTCATGTGTGGTGAGATTTATTGTGAGTTCTTTTGCATTACATGTAGTCTAGAACTTGCTCGGAATGTTCTTCAAGGTGAAATCATAGACTAACTTGGTTTGAAAAATGATATGAGGCCTTCCTTGGACCGCTATTTTTCATTAAATTTCCTACCCTTGAATATTTTTCCTAATCAACCCATCTTGAGCCTTTAACCTTATTCTATGCTACAATGTAACAAACTTTAATCCTTTGTTCTTTATTGATCTAGTTTTGGCACCCTACCTCCCTAAGTACTTTGAAAGTGTAAACATAGGCTAAATGCTTAAGTTCGGGGGTAAAGGTTGGAAACGCTGTGATATGGGAGTTGTTTAAAAAGATGGAAGGTAGAAAAAATATGATGAAACCTTCCTTGATTTTTAAAAATAAAATAAAATAAAAAAATAGAATAAAATGATAAGAAATTGTGAATAAAGGGAAGACTAGGTGTGGAATGAAAAGTGAAGAAAGGATGGAGAATATTTTCGAAGGAAGTGAACTTTGATTGTAAATTTTGTAGTGCTTAGGGAGGTTTTGAGTCACTCTAACCAAAATTGTGCCCTACCTTAACGAAAAGCCTAAACTACAACCCTTTAACTGCTAATCTATTTTGAACCAAGTTCTCTATATTAGTGGAAGAAAACATGAAGGTCAAGCCTATGGTACTACTTGTATGCATTTGAACATCTTTTTGAGAGAGAGTTAATTCTTTCCATTTGATATCCCATTTTTGTTTTGAATTAAGATTTATGAGTGCGTTATCCTGTCCTAAATGTGAGGGCGCATGAGATTTGAGTGCATGAAATGAACAGATAGAAAGAATACCTGTAACCATTGCATTCGATGCTTGAGCATCCTATCTAGTAAATGCAAAAACTCTCGCCTGACCTCTACCAGCATTCCCTTGTCCTTGATTCACAGTAGCATGGTCTGCAGCACCTCGACCTCTATTTCCTGTACCTATAACACCTGAAGTATTACGAGTAGTCTTAGTTGTTGCAACTAATTGAATAGAAGCCTGGTTGAAATTTCTCGGAGGTTGAGGGAAATCCCTCAGGTGATATCCCAACTAGCCACAACGAAAGCACTTTCCAGTTATAACACAACATTGGACCAAGTATGATCTACCTCAGGTCTGGCAGACTGGAGTAGTGGTATATATCTACCAAAATTACGATTTCCCAAAGATAATGGTCCCCTATTACCTTATCTGTAATGTGGTCTGTATGTGGACTTTGAAGACATGTGTGTCCCTATCTGAGAACCCTGTTGTTGTTGTTGTCCCTGATTTCCTGCTCATCTATTTTCACTAAAACTGCCATTGAAAGCCCCTATTGTCTTGGCCTTCTTACGTAAATCACTAGCTGCATGCTCCCGACGTCCCTTGTTTTCAATATTTCTAGCAAGGTCGACTACATCAGAGTAGGATAAAGTCTTCATCTGTGGGGCTACTGTAGTGTATAGACGACTAACCAATCCATCAACAAACCTCTAAACTTGAGCTTCTTCGGTAGGCACTATGTGAGGAGCATATATAGCCAGCTCACAAAACTTAGTGTTATATGTCGACACATCCATATCTGGAGTATGAATACCTATCTCTCAAAGTCTCTAGCATATTGTTGCATCAGACTGTCTGGAAGAAAATGATTCTTGAACAACTTAGTAAACTCATCCCATGTCAGTGGTGGTGCTCCTGCTAACCTTCATAGCAATACTGTTTCATACCATGTGTTATCCATATCCTCTAGTTTTTATGCTGCGAGCTCCACGACTATCTCACTAGAATATCCAAGAGAACGTAATGCCTTAAGTGTCCCATCCACGAAACTTTGAAGATCTGCTAAATTATCGGAACCTGGGAATTTTGGTGATTTCAATTTCAGAAACTCTTGTGGGGATACCTCGTTATTTTCGAAAGTTCGAGTATGTGCATGAGCTTGTGTCAGTAAAGTAGCCTGAGGAGCTGAACTTCCTCCCTGAGTAGCAACAATGCTTCTAATACATTCAAAAACCTTTCCACTACATCTGCAGGTGAGAAAACAGTATGTATAACAGTTGGCACGAGTGGCAGAGCGTTCTGAACTCCCTGATCTTGCACTTGATCCGGCATAACAGCTTGGGGTTGACCCATGTTTCCAGCTTCAGGTTGAGGAGCAGTCTGTCTTCTAGTTTGATGAATCCCAACTTGACCTCTACCCCGAGTAGTACCACATCGAACACTACATCCAGTAGATGAGTGTGTATGTGTCCTAGCCATCTGCGAAAGAAATACTCCAAAGTTAATCTCAAGTTATCTCAATGTATGATCAAATAATGAAAGAAGGGAAAACATTCCTAAATGTTAAGTAGCCTCGAGATCATAAGTACGGGAACCTATATACCCATGAATAAGACTCTACTAAATATTACTCCATAACTCGGGACTTAAAGCCTAAGCTCAGATACCAACTTTATCACGACCGAATTTCGGATTGTGACCGGCACTTAGGAGCAAGTGCCCCAAGTAAGCCTCATAGGTATTTTCTAGAAAATCAGACAGAATTTTCCTTATTTTTTGACTATCCCAACAATTTCCCTATCTCAAATCAGAAACCAAACATCCTAATATCTTACGAAATAATTGACAACTTGTCAATTAACCAATACAAGTCTCCACCATAACTAAACCACTAGAAATACTAATTTATCTCCAACTTTGATAAATGAGAATAATACTCAACATACCACTATAATAACAAAAGAATATTCACGAGACTAAAATAATGACTATGGAGCGACTCTAAGAGTTCAAAGAAGAGAGTATAACAATGAAATAAAATCTCCGCCCACGCGAACAAGTGCGAGGCTCACCAAGAACTATCAACGTGTGAGCTCTAATTAACGAAATCCTCGCCCGCATCAACTGCTGTCTCTGTAAGAAAAAATTATTGGGGAATGAGTCGGTATCTCAGTGAGTAATAACCCTTAACCACAACCATTTTTTTTTTTGGGGACAAGTCAGAAAACATGCTAGTATCTGAAATAGAAAATAACATCAAAATACCCTTTCAGAAATAATAAATAATTTTCAGTATCATCATGTTTTTTTCTTGTAGTATAATATGATTGACAATTCCGTAATAAGCTCGGTAACAAGTGTATAATATCAAATATTCATATTTTGGGAGGTTTCAATGAACGGATCATCTAGATGATATAACTGTGGACTTCTTTGCAAGAAGTCAAATATAACGGTAGTCCTACTCGAGGGAAATCAGTAACGGTATGCTAGTTCTACCTTCCCACTAGCAGGTCTATAATTGTACTTTGTAATCAATAAATACAAGGTGCACCAGGTCTAACAAACCTTCTGTTAGCTACGGGATCCTTCAAAGTGTACTCCTATTTATACTTGTCTCTGTATCCGTATATACTTATAGGAAAATATTTATAATAATATAGGGCATTTTGGTTCTTATAAAATCATGTAATTTCATTTGGATAACAGTAATTTGAAGTAACGGTAGAAAATATCTAGTGACAACAAGAATATTTAAAATAACGGTAATCATCTCAAATAACTATTTCGGTATCATATCGAGTAAAAGACTTGTCCCACATGCAACTCAAAATAATCAGTAACATATTCGTATTAAAAATCATGTGTAAATCATGCAAGTTATGAAAACACAAATTTCGGTAAGATTACTACTCATAGTACATGTGAGAAATACCAAACTCGTCACCTCGAGCGATCCGTACAACTTTCTTCAATCAATCTATAACCACATCAACATCGATCTCGTGTTAATTTTCTTGTTTAGGCTACTCATGGCTAATTTATAATTCCCAACTCTCGATGTTTCATGTTTGACTCTTAATTTGCCCAGAATAATTCTTATTGGTATTTAATTTCTTATACCTTGTGAAACCCTTTCAAATATATGAACTAATATATATAGAATTACCAGAAGAACGGAACCCAGCTGAGAAATTCGAGTATTACCCATAAAAAAACCAGTGCGTATTTATGATTTCTCAAGGTTTGGTCCCAACCTTTTTCTTCTTCTTCTTCTTCTTCTTCTTCTTCTTCTTCTTCTTCTTCTTCTTCTTCTTCTTCTTCTTCTTCTTCTTCTTCTTCTTCTCCGTTTGAATCTGTTTTGTGTGTTTTCTGGAGCAGAACCGCTTTCTTTCTTTCTTTCTTTCTTTCATTTTTTTAGCTTCTATTGTGTTTGCCTTTCTTTACCTTTTCTTTCTTTGTTTTCCCGTCACTATGCAATGGGCTTTTGCCCATTTAATTAGTTAGATTTTTCTTATTTTTTTTATTTTAAGTAACATTAAATGATAAAAATAACCCAACTTGAATATGAAGTATTACATTGTTGGTACCAATCGAAGTTATATTTTTGTGCATATAGTGAACCTTTTTGGCTTGGCATGATATGGATGTATTGTATAGTTAACTACCTGGGAGGAGATATTGTCGCTTTCATTGCTTGAGCATAAGAAATAGTTTAAGTCTGGGGGTTTGATAAGATGGTTTTTTACCAACTTATCTTGTCTTTAAACCTATACTTGTGCTATGTTTGAGTGATAAAAATCGTGTGTTTAATGTAATTTACTTCTATTTTACAGGTTGTATGTGATTTAGAGGTAATGGTGAAGAAACCAAGTAAAAACAAGTCAAAAGGAGCTAAATTGGATAATGAGAAACTGCCTAGTGGTTTACTCTTCGCAAACTCGAAGGTACTACACAAACACAAAGAAGCAGGAAGCTAGACCTTCACGAATGTAAAGTACAGAATGCGAATGCAAAGAACCTGAACCAGAAAATTCGCGAACGCGAAGGACCAAATGCGAATACGATGCCTGAGAAAAGCAACCCATTGCGAACGCAAAGGCGTGAACGTGAACGCGATGCCTGAGGAAAGCAAAACCTCTCAAACACGAAGGTGTGATCGCGAACGCGATGAAGAAACTGGGCTGTTCTGGAATTTCACATTTTGACCCCAAACCCTTTAATACCCAAATAAGCTCATTTGTAAAAATACTTTGGATAATCTTTGGCATAATTTTTAGTTCCATACATTAGAGAGAACAAGGTGGAATCTAGGGTTTTGCACACACAATTGGGTCTTGAAGATTTGAAGCTTGCGGTTAAGGATTTCTTACCCATTTATGTTTATTTCTTCATTTTCCTGCTTTCTATTGTATATCTATGTGTGTAGTATTTTATCCAACACTCAAATCTTGTTTATGAAAATATTCTTGTTTAAAGTGTGGATTAAATACCTTGTTGTATTTATGGATTGAATGATTTTTAGTCTTTTATGAAGTGAGTTATTGTTTCTTTAATTATTGTTGTTCTTTAATATTTCCAAAGAGATTAGCTCACCGTAGGACTCACCATTAACTCCGATTTAATTGTGGAAAAGATAATTTGGGGTTGGAAAAGATTAATTAATAAGAACTTAAGGCGTTAACCCTTATTTTGTAGATTCTACCTAGGGATAGGATTGAACTACTTGTAGTCATATCCAGGTGTGCTTATCCTCTTAATTGGGTTAGGAATAATTCAATTAGGAAGTCTTGTTAGTTTTCAAAAGAAGCTAATTAAGAATTATTATCCGTGGCTATTTAACATAAACTCACTCATATTTGAAAAATCATGAAATATTCCCGATGCATTCATTACATTTTCGTATTTAGATATAAATATTTTCCAAAAACCAATTCTATGTGTTTGGCATTGCTCAATAAGTGAAAATTCTCTTACATTCCTAATCGCCTATATATTGTTCTCTGTGTGATTCGACCCCGACGCATAGTTTGGTAAACTATATCACATGCGACCTTGTCCATTTACTTTTTAGTAGTGGATTTGGACATCATAAGGACTCACTACCAACTTTTTGTATTCATTGTCTGCTTTCTAGGGATGCTGGTATTTCTGATACACAGAGAAAGGATCCACACTCGCCTAGATATGGTCACTGAGACCTTAATGGAGGGGATTGGGGGGCGAACATACATTATTGTCCCTATGATTTTGGCTGATATGTACCGGGCTTCAGATCGTTGCAAAAAGGGGTATAGGCACTTTGAGGGCTGCAATCTATTGCTGCAAGTATGGTTATTGGAACACCTTCAGGGGGGAGAATACCGTCAAGAACTTCCACGACAACCATGGAATTATCACATAGCCTATCATCATCTGAAGAGAATGAGTTTTATCCCAAATATATTTGAGCAACTAGAAATATATTGTGAGCGGGGCACATTTCTTTGGCAATTTGACTGATGACAAAGGTACATTGGATGTTCGAGTGGTTCCTTAACAATGAATTCATCATCAGGTCTAGAGATACTCCTCATCTATTTCTAATCGGATTGAGGGGGATCTATCCTTATGCTCTTATCAGGGTTATAAGGCAAGCTATGAGAAAACAGGTTATACCACGAGTTTGTAAAATGGTTCAGTACTAAGCAGACTTCCAGGGGAATTCCATTCCATTCATGTTCGAGGCACAGCATATGTGGCATCAAAAGATCATTATGGAGAAAGATAGTATTGAGTCAAATAGATATAAAATTGGCTATGTGCACTTCTATCCTTCATGGTTGGTAGATGATATAGCGGGAAATGGCAAGCTAAGGGATAAATCAAAAAATAGGGTTATAGAAGATGCTGCTGAAACACAAGTCAAATACAAGATATTGTGCAAAAGATTTTTGAGTCTGAAGCCAGTCATTTGGAATAACATAAAGTGGACATGGAAGCAATCAACGAGTGGAGAGAAATGCCTACTAAGTCAACAGAAAGTCTAGAATATTTAGAGCAGGGTTTGATGGAGGGAAAATTAAAAAGATGGTTGTAGGCTGTGAAAACATGTATGGCAATGAAGCAGGGCTCCTAGAAAGAGCATATCTGCTGTTGGACATGCGCGACATGGGGAATCTGTTTGATGGAGCAAAGAAGGCCAAGCATGGATAAGGTCCCTCTCGGACTAAATAGATTAGGAATGATATTTTTACTTGCTTCCTCGTGTATGAGACTTGATGTAGATCAGAAGCTACGAAAGTAAGTCCATCATTGGAAGAAGAAGTGATGAATAAGTTCTTTTTCATACCTCAAAATCTATAATACTATGAAAGGTTGATGGTTTTGGAAAACAATAAATTTTCTGACATCATCAAATTGGGAGAAAAAATATAAGAGGGAATTAAAAGCGTAATGGTAACAAACGTTGAGCCAATACATTCTACAAACAAAGCCTTGCAGTCGTGAAGTATCTCTAAGAATAAATAAATTGGTGCAATAATAGTAGGCCATGGTCCGAAGTCTCCCCTAAAATACCAAACATCTCCAACCACATATCAGCCTTCACCTCCCAGATAACAACAACCCGCTGCCACTTGCCATACTTATAACACTCAGCCAGCATACTACCACTCCCCACCAGCCCACCAAAACTACCAAAAACCCAAACCAAATTTTGACCGTAGACCGCCTAGACAATACACTCCTATTGCTATATTCATCGATCAATTGTATGAGAGACTAAAAGATACCAGTTATGTCACTCCTATTCCTGCCATTTCCATGGAAAATTCCTCTAAGTGGGTCAATCCATACAAGACATGTGCCTACTACTTAGGCATGAATGGTCATAGTATCGATGAATGTTGAACTTTGAAGGATTATATCCATATGCTAATTTACACGAAGGGTATACAAGCAAAAGAGGCGGCACCGAATGTCCGCAACAATCACCTCTCGAATGACATGGTGAGGGGGTAAATATGATCGAAACTGATGAAGAATGGGACCCATAAGCATCAATCGGGCTCATTCAGGAAGGGGAAATATCTCCAGTCATTCTCACACCTATTGTGGTGTGGATTCAATTACTAATTGAGGTTGAAGTAGCCACACCGACCCCGTTTGAGGTTGAAGTAACAACGGATTAAGCTACGCCAACTCATTTGGAGTGGAAGCGAACACACCCTTCACCATGACAATAGTACCCACACCGTCCTTTAAGTCCAATGCCATACCGGCACTTTGTTGCAGAGGCGAGAAGGAAAGGAAAGGGGAAAATGGAAGAAACTAGTGCAGTACAAGGTATTACTAGGACCAGTTGGGTTTACATGCCAGCATTTGAGATGAACAAGTAAAGAAGCCGCTCCCAAGCAGCCTATCATTGAAACTGGCCCGAATGATCTTTGGATAAAGGTGCAAGCAAGATAGTATTCTGTGGTTGATCATCTGAACCAAACCCCTGCTCAGATATCCATTCTATCACTACTACAGAATTCTGAGGCCCATAAGAAAGCATTGATGAAAGTGTTGAACGAAGACTATATACCCAACAACATCACTAGCAGAGAAATGGACAACATGGTAGGACAAGTGTTGGAAATCCACAAGATCACTTTTCACAAAGACGAGCTACCAACAGAAAGACTGAGTCACAACAGGGCACCATGTATCATAGTGCAGTTTAAGGATAATATCATCACCAGGGTCCCAATAGATGGGGGGTTTGAGTATCAACATTTATCCATTGACTACTTTGAAGAGGTTGGGTAATGGTTTGCATGAGATACAAGCAGGAACTATGAACGTGAAAGCATTAGATGGTTCCCAAAGGGCCACCATTAGGGAAATCAACCTATCTTTGCAGATGGTTCCGACTTGGTTTGATGTTGAGTTTGAAGTATTAGAGATATATGCCACATACAATCTGCTGTTGGGACGGCCATAGATACATGTTGCTAGGGTTGTAGCCTCTACACTACACCAAGTCGTGATGTTCGAATGGAATCATTAGGAAGTAATCATCCACGGGGATGAAAGTAAGCCCATTTACACCAATCAAACCATTATGGTTGTCGAGAATAGAAGGAAGTTGGGTGGAGAAATGTACCATCCCATCGAGCGCGTCAATGTAGTTGAGAAAGACAAATGGTGGAGTAATAAGATTGAAAGAATATTGTCATGGACATGGTATGAACCCGTGAAGGGTCTCAGCTAGAATCTCCAAGGGATCACCAAACCGATATAGCTAAAGCGTCATGGCACAACTTTTGGTCTTGGGTATGAATACACCTAGAATGAGTATCAGAATTAGTCTCCACTATGGCATGGTCCTTATTACTCGCTTGAACAACCAATGCCACATCTGCACCAAGAATTTCAATAGGCTGACGTGATATGGGGATCTGAAGAAAATGAGGCTTTAGCTAGCCTGAGGAATCTATTTATGGACAATGAAAATATGGATTGCAATGCACTAGTTGAGGAGGAGGCAGAGGTGGAAGACCTTATAATTCAGACCGTGGGAAATGGAGCTATTCTCAAGAATTGAACTGGTGCATCATCCCGGGCCCGTCGAGTTCCTAGGTAGTCTAGCAATTAGCATGATCTATTTTTAAAAGCAATTTTAAGCATTTAAGACATTTTTAGTATTTTGTTTTGGACGTATTTTGTTTTGAAATAATTGCTCGAGTCATTGAGCCGTACTTGTTTTAATGTTTCAAGATTTATTTAATGCATTACTATTTTAGTATTTATTTTTATCTTTTATATTTTCTCTCTACAATATTATTATTACTTATCCTGATGAACCGATGACTGTGATATGTATTGAGACAATGCTACATAAGGATAGTGATTCAGAGTAAATAGAAGAAGAAGATATAATACCTGAGGAAATTGTGAGAGAAGTAGAAAATTTTGAGAACAAGCCTAAGTCCAATTTGGACGAAACCTAGATAGTCAATTTGGGAGATTCTGAAATAGTCAAATAAACTCGCATAATAATTGACATGTCACCATCCAAGAAAGAAGAGTACATCCAGTTCCTGAAAGAGTATGAATACATTTTTGCATGGTCTTATGATGCTATGACTGGTCTGGCACGTCTATAGTGGCTCATAAACTACCTACCAATCTGATGTGCCCGCATGTAAAGCAGAAGCTCAGAAAGTTAAAGACGGATATGAGTCTAAAAATTAAACAGGAAGTCACCAAGCAGATCCAATCTAAAGTTCTTAGAGTGGTTGAATATCCTACCTGGTGGGCTAACATCGTGCCAGTTTCTAAAAAGATGGGAAGGTCAGAGTGTGTGTTGACTATCAAGATTTAAACAAAGCAAGTCCCAAAGATAATTCCCTGTTCCCAAATATACACATACTGATTGACAATTGTGCCAAGCATGAACTCCAATCCTTTGTGGATTGCTTCGTAGGATATCATCGGATCTGGATGGGTGAAGAAGATGCTGAGAAGAAAACCTGTATTACACCATAGGGAGCGTATTACTAAAAAATGATGCCATTTGGTCTAACGATGTTGGGGCCACTTATATAATAGCCATGATGACCATTTTCCACGACATGATACACAAGGGGATAGAAGTATATGTGGATGACATCATCACCAAATCCAAGAAGGATATAGATCATATAGAGGATTTAAGAAAGTTCTTTGATCGTCTTCGAAGGTATAATCTGAAACTGAATCCCGTAAAATGTGCATTTGGAGTCCCTACTTGAAAGTTGTTAGGATTCATCATCAGTCGACAGCAATTGAACTAGAACCGTCAAAGGTCAAAGCTATCCAAGACATGACACCTCGAAAGAGAAAGAAAGATGTGATGAGTTTCTAAGTGCGTCTCAATTACATCAGCTGCTACATAGCATAATCGACCGTGATCTGTGAGCCGATCTTCAAAATTTGAAAGAAGGATGACATAACAATTGGATTGAAGACTTCTACAAAGCTTTTGAATAAATCAAGGAATATTTGTCCAGACCACGAGTCCTGGTCCCGCCAGAACTTAGGAGACCTTTGCTACTCTATTTGTCCATGCTATATGGAGCTTTCGGCTGTGTCTTAGGACAACACAATGAGATAGGGAAAAAAGTGCAGGCCATATACTATCTGAGTAAGAAGTCCACACCCTGTAAGGCATGGTATTCTTTGTTAGAATGCACCTACTGTGCCTTAACATGGATAGCTCAGAAGTTAAGGCATTACTTCTGTGACTATACCACATATCTTATATCAATGATGGATCCTCTAAAATACATTTTCCAAAAACCCATGCTTATAGGAAAACTAGAAATATGGCAGATACTATTGAGTGAATTCGATATTGTCTATGCGACTGAGAAAGAGGTCAAGGGATAGGCATTAGCAGGTTATCTTTTAGAAAATCATGTGGGAAGAGAATAAGAATCACTGAAGACGTATTTTCCAGATGAAAAATATCATTTGTGGGGGAAGATATCACAGAAACTTATGACAGTTGGAGAATGTTCTTTGATGGGGATGTAAATTTCAAATGAGTAGGGATTGGAGTTGTTTTGGTATCAGAGACAGGTCAACATTATCTGGTATCCGCAAAACTCAGATTTCCATGCACTAACAATATGGAAGAATACGATGCTTGCATCATGGGGCTTAATTTGGCCATTGACATCAATATCCAGAAATTACAGGTAATTGGTGATTCGGACCTTCTGGTACATCAAGTACTAGAAGAGTGGGGTACAAAGAATACCAAAATATTACCATATCTATATCACGTGCAAGAGATGATGAAGAGGTTCACAAAGATAGAGTTCAAACATGTTACAAGAATCCATAATGAGTTCATCGACGCACTGGCCACTTTGTGCTCCATGATACATCAACTGGACAGGAATTTCATCGACCCTATTCCAGTTAAAATCCATAATCAGCCATCTTATTTCGCTCACTTTAATGAAGAAATGAATAGGAATATGTGGTTCCATGATATCAAGGAATACTTGGCAAAAGGAGAATACCTGGAGCATGTGAATCATAATCAGAAACATACACTCTAAATATTATCTATCCATCTCTTCCAAAGTGGAGGGATTTTGTATAGAAAGACTCCAGACCTAGGATTATTACGGTGCGTTGGCGCCAAGGAAAGTTCCAAACTGCTCAAAGAGATACATGTCGAGACTTGCGAACCGCATATGGACGGTTTCATTTTAGCCAAGAACATATTGAGGGCAGGATATTTTTGGATGACTATGGAAATAGACTGCATTGAGTATGTCACAAAGTGTCACCAGTGTAATACATGCAGATATGATACGGGTACCACCAAATGAACTTATTACAGTGAGTGCACCGTGGCCTTTTGCCACTTTGGGAAAGGATGTCATTGGTCCAATCAAGCCAGTTGCTTCGAACATGCACAAGTTTATCCTAGTTGCCATAGACTACTTTACAAAATTGGTTGAAGTTGCATCTTACAAGGTTGTAACTAAGAAAGTTGTGTCACGACCCAAACCCCACTCCGGTCGTGACAGCGCCTCTCGTGAAGACAAGTCCAGCCAATCAACCCTATTTACCATTTTTGAAAATAGATAGCATCAATAAACAACTGTAAAGATGATTCAATAATATTACTTAGCGGAAGTACCACCAAAACACAGCCCATACCGGGGTGTCACAAGTCACGAGCATCTAGAGAAGTTTAAATACAACTACAAGGCCAGAAAAATACCGAATAAAATTTAGAATCAAAGGGAGAAATCCGGTGCCGCAAACGCTAGCGATCACTCTGCTCATCTACGATAGCAATACCTTCAACCAGCTCAAAACCTGATACTGGGTGAACAAATACCTGCATCTGCACGCGAGGTGCAGGGAGTAAAGTGAGTAATCCAACTCATTGACTAATAAAAGTAAATAATAACTGAGCAGCAAGAAATCACACAAAGCAACCAACGTGCTATATAGAAGCCGGGTACAATTTCTGAGAAAGCAGTAAAACCTATGAAATCTTTAGAAATACCTTGGCTCGGTTCAATTCTCTTTTGAAAATGGTCTTTGCAATAATTACGAAAACGATTTCAAAACAGTTAGTGCTGATAAGCACATAAAATCCACCCCTCGGGCACAAGCACCACAGTATAACAGGTAAAAGACAAGTAAGTATGCAAGATGAGTACATAAAAGTTCGCCCCTCGGGCACATCTCAAAATAGTACCAGCCCCTCAGGCTCAATATCATTCAGACAGTACAACATCAGCCCCTAGGGCTCACTCCCAACTCACACGGGTACCCGCGCTCACTGTAGGTCTGCAGACTCCGGAGGGGCTCCTGCAGCCTAAGCGCTATATCATCATAAGGCCTTAAAGCCTGTCACATCAACATAAGGCTTTAAAGCCTTCTCACATCACACTCTAGGATTTATTGCCCAAATCATGAAAATATCAAATAAGTTTCATTGAAATACGCGGTAAAATCAATAATCGACACCGAACCAGGTCACAATCCCCAATGGTGCTCTACCCCACGCTCACTATCCGGCATGCAAGTCAGCTCAATATAGCACTACAGTGTGCAAATCCAGGGTTTCAAACCCTCAGGATATCATTTACAATCATTACTCACCTCAAGACAGCCAAAAGTCTAGCTCGCTATGCCCTTGTCTCTCGAATTGGCCTCTTCGTGCGAAGAATCTGCCGAAAATCACAACGAATATGTCGCATTATGCTAAAGGGACAATACCCAATCGAAAGCAATCGAAAAATATTAAAATCTCACCTATCAACCGGAATTCGTCAAAATACTAACTTTGCCAATTGAAGCTTAATTCTACACCGGTCATCACAAAAATATTCCGGACACACTCCTAAGTCCCAAATCACCTAACGAAGCTATCCGAACCATAAAATTCGCATTTCGAGCCCTCAAGCACATAAGTCAATATGTGATTGACTTTTCCAACTTAAGCTTCCTTAAAAGAGACTAAGTGTCTC
>MU716424.1:129207-177707 GCA_026770625.1 Nicotiana glauca
GAGATCCCCCTTCACTTTTACATTGGGACTACGGGACGATATCCCGGGAGATCCCCCTGCACTTTTATTTTGGGACTATGGCACGGTATCCCGGGAGATCCCCCTGCACTTTTATTTTGGGACTACGGGACGGTATCCTGGGAGATCCCCCTGCACATTGATGATTGGATTACGGGACGGTATCCCGGGAGATTCTTTGATATTGATATAAGATCTGGACTATGGGACGGTATCCTGGGAGATTCTTTGATATTGATATGAGATCTGGACTACGGGACGGTATCCCGGGGGATTCTTTGATATTGATATGAGATCTGGACTATGGGACGGTATCCCGGGAGATTCTTTGATATTGATATGAGATCTGGCTTACGGGACGGTATCCCGGGAGATTCTTTGATATTTATATGAGATCTGGACTACGGGACGGTATCCTGGGAAGTTCCATTGGACAGTTGAGAAAAGGGCGACAGGACGGTATCCTGGAAGACCCTCGTCAGTATTCTTGAAATGTTGTTGTATTTACTCTGTGTTTCTTTTTTGTCTTGCGATATTATATTTCATTGATCTGTCTTATCACTTTGCTGTGTTCATTAGTTTTCATCAGACGTCGATACTGTTAATCTCTTGCTATTTTATTGTTTTCTGTCTCAGTAAGGCCCTGACATTTCCTCGTCACTACCCAACCGAGGTTAGGCTTGGCACTTACTGAGTACCGCTGTAGTGTACTCATGCTACTCTTCTGCACACTTTTGTTGGGCAGGTCCAGGTACTTCTGGTCGGACTTTCTATCAGTGATTCAGGCGATACATTCGGAGACTTGAGGTTTATTCTGCCGCGTCCTCAGATCGAAGAGTCTCCTTCTACTCTAGCTTATAGTTAGCAGTTCCATTTCATGTGTTCAGTTGTGTAGACATTTCTGGATGTTAGAGCCGTGACTTATGTTCTTTTAGCCTGTGTTGCCCGTGGGTTTCCGGGTCTGGGATGTTACTTCAGTGTCGGTATTAAAGTGTATGTGCCAGGCGGCAACTGTATACATTATTCCTGTCATTTAGTTTTGGTTATAAATTTGGCAATTGTTATCACTTACGCAGTGTGTTAGGCTTACCTGGTCGCGAAGACTAGGTGCCGTCATGACGTGTTCACAATTGGTGAACTAGGGTTGTGACATTACTACAGCTAGTTCAACAAAAATTCTTCACAAGCTTAGGTAATACATACCATAAAATACCTCAATTCCACTACTAAGATCACTTTCATTCTCGTGACAATCAACTCAACTTTCTCAATTAGAGTCAAATTCAAATCTCAACACATACACCCTGTTAGTAGAAAAGAAACTCTCTACTTAACATAATAAGGAGCACACCCACGTAGATTATTCTGCATGAGATAATCCACTTGCTTTGCCTCCAATTAACATTTTTGTATACCTTCCACCGTCATCCACATTACACAATCACTTAGTCTTCTTGAGTCTAAACTCATACCGTAACATGACATATACTTCACTCCAAATAGGAGACATGAAAAGATTCTTCACGTGCCCATTACTTGGGGCTACACATCCTATAAAAATGGAAATCATACACTCAATAGTTCATATATCATCCAGTAGACTTTCCTCGTCACTTCCAAGTCATATAGATACATCTCGCAGTACTAACATTCTCCTCACGTAGCTATCCAACTATCATTCCCACTAATAGGGACAATACTAGATAAATAAGTTCAACACACTTGCTCGCCCAATCAGCACCTCGGTGCTCAAGCGATAGGCAAAGACCCGGCCTCAAGTCCTTCAGACTGACCCAACATCCACTCATAAAGATCACGTCTCGCCCCTCAATCGGGGATTTACAAGCCATCAAGGCACATCTAAATACTGAGCGCTTGTTTGCGTATACATTCACGTGGAAGGAATTGTAAGAGTTACTTTTCAAGCTGAATCATGGACGCACGATAAGAATTTTAAGAATTTGAAGTTTCTCCTAAAGGTTCTGCAGCCTCTCGAGGATGAATACAGACGTCTCCATACCGATCCACGAGACTCTACTAAACCTGCTCATGACTTGCGAGACCTATGTAACCTAGGCTGTGATACCAACTTGTCACGACCCAAACCCCGCTCAGGTCGTGATGGCGCCTCTCGTGAAGACAAGGCCAACCAACCAACCCTATTTACCTTTTTTGAAAATAAATAGCATGAATAAACAATTGTAAAGATGATTTAATAATATTGCTCAGTGGAAGTACCACCAAAACACACCCCAGACCGGGGTGTCACAAGTCACAAACATCTGGAGAAATCTAAATACAACTACAAGGCCAGTAATATACCGTATAAAATTTAGAATCAAAGGGAGAAATCCGGTGCCGTGAACGCTGGCGGTCACCCTGCTCAGCTACGATAGCAATACCTTCAACTAGCTCAATACCCGCTATTGGGTGAATAAATACCTGCATCTGCACGCGAGGTGCAGGGAGTAAAGTGAGAACTCCAACTCAATGAGTAATAAAAGTAAATAATAACTGTGCAGCAAGAAATCACGTAAAGCAACCAACATGCTATATAGCAGCCGGGTACAATTTCTGAGAAAGCAGTAAAACCTATAAAATCGTTAGAAATACCTTGGCTCAGTTCAATTCTCTTTTGAAAATTGTCTTTTCAATAATTACGAAAATGATTTCAAAACAGTTAGTGCTGATAAGCACAGAAAATCCGCCCCTCGGGCACAAGTACCACAGTATAACAGGTAAAAGACAAGTATACAAGATGAGCGCATTAAAGTTTGCCCCTTGGGCACATCTCAAAATAGTACCAGCCTCTCAGGCTCAATATCAATCACACAGTACAACATCAGCCCCTAGGGCTCACTCCTAACTCATCTCAGCCCTTCGAGCTCACTGCCAACTCATATCAGCCCTTTAGACTCACTCCCAACTCACATGGGTATTCGCGATCACTCTGGGTGTGCAGACTTCGCAGGGGCTCCTATAGCCCAAGTGCTATATCATTATAAGGCATTAAAGCCTGTCACATCAACATAAGGCCTTAAAGCATTCTCACATCATACTCGAGACCTGAAAGCCTCCTCACATAACACTCGAGGCGTGGAAGCCTCCTCACATCACTCAACATATCCTCACAAATGGCCCTCGGGCTCAATCAGTCCAGAAATAATCATATGCCCCATGGGCATCAGTAAAACAATGGTGCTCAGCTCAAACAACATTAGAAATATCATTTAAATCTCAAGTTGAGTATAAATGTAGCTGAGTTCATGAAACATTTTAATTCAATTGGACTGAGTTCAAATAATATTTCAAATAGTGAGGAGAGAGTGATATAAATATCCAATAAGGATTCAAGTAGTCGGCATTTAGCCCAAATATGGCAATCAGCCCAAATCATGATAATATCAAATAAGTTTCAGTCAAATACGCGGTAAAATCAACAATCGGGATGGACCAAGTCACAATCCCCAATAATGCTCTACCCCACGCTCGCTATCCGGCGTGCAAGTCACCTAAATATAGCACTACAGTGTGCAAATCCGGGGTTTCAAACCCTCGGGATATCATTTACAATCATTATGCCCTTGCCTCTCTAATTGGCCTCCTCGTGCGATGAATCTGCCCAAAATCACAACGAATATGTCGCATTATGCTAAAGGGACAATACCCAATCAAAAGCAATAAAAAATATCAAAATTCACGAATTTGACAAAACCCGAGCCCCCGGGCCACGTCTCGAAACTTAGAAATTTTTATACTCAAATGTTCTTTGTCCTCTCACGAGTCCGTACATATAAAGAACACAAAAATTGGAGCTGGTTTGGCCCTTCAAATCCACCCTAGAAAATCTCAAAATCACAAGCCCTAAAACCCCACTTTTCTACTGATTTTCATGTTCTAATTCACATATAATCTTGTATTTAACTTGGAAATAAGTAGAAACAACTCACCTTTGATGCTTGATGAAATCCCCCTTGAAATTCTCTCCAAAATCATCCAAGCGAAATGAAAGAAATGAAAGAAATAAGCCAAATCCGTGTTTAAAGAATCTGCCAGTGCTTCGTCGATTTGTACCTTGGACTTGTGCTATACAAGTTGTACATCCTATTAAAATTTTCCCTTGTCGGACACCTTCTGTTCAAACACCCATAACGTCTTGTATATCCAAATGCCAAACGGTTTGAAGATTTAGAAACTAGACTCGAAGATCTTTAATTTAATAGGTTGTACACCATATAACTCTTTATATATCCCGAGATATGAGCTTCTAAAATCGGCTCCATGAAATCAGAAAATTCTGGAAAAACTGCTCCACCAGTCATCTTCAATCGATCATAACTTTCTCTACAAATGTTCAAATTACGATTTTTTTAGCTTTCTGGAAAATAGACACAAAGGGATACAGCTTTCATTTTTGAATAATCTCAAAATTCCTTGTATCTCAAAATATATAGGCCTCCGAAGTACACTCCATGACTGCACATTTGTTGTCCAAAGACAGCTAAGCAGCAGAAATTGCAGCAGCTTTTTCTTTTCTTTTTTGGTCCGAATTCCATTCCGTTAACCTTCCGAAATCCACCTGAGGCCCTCGGGACCTTAACCAATTATATCAACATGTCCCACAATATTATTAAAACTTGTCCCAATCTTCGGAACACTCAAAATAACATCAAAACATCAAATCATTATCGGATTCAAGCCTATGAATCTCAAGAACTTCCAAATTCTATTTTTGATAAAAAATCCAACCAAACCACGTCCGAATGACCTCAAATTTTGCAGATATGTCCAAAATGACATAACGAAGCTATAGACTCTCATAAATCCATTCCGACCCTCGGATCAAAATCTCACCTATCAACCGGAATTCGTCAAAATACTAACTTTGCTAATTCAAGCTTAATTCTATACCGGTCATCACAAAAATATTCCGGACACACTCCTAAGTCCCAAGTCACCTAACGAAGCTATTCGAACCATAAAATTTGCATTTCGAGCCCTCTAATACATAACTCAATATCTGGTTGACTTTTCCAACTTAAGCTTCCTTAAAAGAAACTAAGTGTCTCAAACCTTACCAAAGTCATTCCGGAATGACTTCAAATTTTGCACACAAGTCACATTCGACATTACGGACATGCCCCAACTTTAGGAATTGCATTCCGACCTCGATATCAAAATTATCCCTTTCGATCGAATATTCTCAAAAACCTTCATATTTCTATATTTAGCCAAATAGCTTCAAAATGACCTCCGTACATCCGAATTCACTTCCAATCACGCTCCCAACTCCACAATCACCATACGGAGCTATTCCCAGATTCAGAATTCCACTATAACACTGAAATTCCTTCCAACCCAAATTTATAAAATTCTTCTAAAATACTAACGTCAACAATATACGCCGAAATGCTCACGGGTTATCCATAACCAAATCTGAACATACGCCCAAGTCGGAAATCATTATACGAACCTGCTGGAACTTTCAGATCCCGATTCCGAGGTCGTTTACTCAAGATTCCAATCTTAGCCATTTTCTTCAACTTAAGCCTACCGCAATGAAAATTTCCTTTCCAATTTGACTCCGAATTACCCGAAATTCAACTCTGACCATAGGCACAAGTCAATATACCTGAAATGAAGTTGTTCATGACTTCCAACTGCTGAACGATGCGTTAGAGCTCAAAACGACCGATCGGGTCGTTACAAGTTGTCACGTATTTTGTTAGAGATCATATTGTTTACCTACTTGTGGTGCCAAATTCCATCATCACTGATAACGCTGCCAACCTCAATAGCGACTTGACTTCCAAATGCTGAAAGCCATGTGTGAAACCTTCAAAATCAAGCTTTAGAATTCCACAGCATACATGCCACGAGTGAATGCAGCCTTGGAGGCCGCAAACAAGAATATCAAGACAATATTGAGAAAGATGGTTGACAGCCACAAGTAGTGGCACGAGAAATTACCATTTGCCTTATTGTTATACGTAACACAGTCTGCACATCAACCATAGAAACTCCTTACATGTTGGTCTACGGTACTGAAGCTGTCATTACCGCCAAGGTCGAAATTCCTTCCTTAAGAATTATACAAGAAGCTGAACTAAGTGATGCAGAATGGACAAGAAGTCGCTATGAATAATTATCTCTTATTGATGGAAAAAGAATAAATGGGGTATGCCGAAATCAACTTTATCAAAACAGAATATCCAGAGCTTTCAACAAAATGGTCAGACCCAAATAGTTCACACTAGGGAAGCTGGTACTGAAGCGAATCTTTCCATATCAAGATGAAGCAAGAGTAAAATTTTTAGCTAATTGGAAAGGGCCCTACATGGTTCAGAGAGTACCAACAGTAGGAGCGCTCATACTTGCAGAAATGGACGGAGAATCTGGCCAAAGCCTAACAATTAAGATGTAGTCAAGAGATACTATGTTAAGATTGTTTACATTTCTTCATTAGATGTAACTAAACTACGTTTGACCCAATTCCTATTTAAGAGGGAATATGTAGGCAGCCCTGCGGGTTCTATCATATCTTATTAAAATCTTTATTTTCCCCATGGTCAGAAACCGGGGCAGAATTTTGGAACCCTCAAAATTCCGAAGCAAGTCCAGCCAATTTCATCCTATGCAGAACGGCCGAAGAATCGCTTATTAAACTAGAGCAGAATTTTGAGGAGGACAGTCAAAAATCTAATGTAAGGAACTTGCAATGTCTCTAAAAGTGTCACAGTCATTGGTTCATCTAATTTACTTGATATTTCATACTACTATGTTTTTAAATAATTATATTTATCAAGTGCATGCATATTTTTCAAAAACTATATTTCTATGGCAGACAAATTTTACCCAGGGTAACTCCAAACGGTATCCCAGATCCAAGCAAAGCAAAGCAAAAAGGCGAAAGCACAAATCAACCTTCCCGTAAAACTCTCAATTTTTCTTTAGATGCAGTCACAATGAACATAACATGAGTATTCAGAAAAACACACATATCAAAATTAGTATCTTCAAAGCGACAAAATTAGCAAATGCAAGCATGTCTCCAGATATGAAAATACTCTGCTAGCAGTCATTATCTTTCCTTACATAAGACTAAGCATTATCACCCATTTTGTATCAGGCTAAGCCCTGCCTCCTCAAATGCATAAGGCTAAGCATTGCCTTCCATTGCATGAGACTAAGCCCTGTCGCATTTCCTTGCATGAGACTAAGCACCATCTCTCATTCTACATGAGGCTAAGCCTCGGCTCCTCAGTTGCATAAGGCTAAGAATTTCCTTCCCCTACATGAGACTAAGCATTGTCTCCCATTTTGCATGAGGCTAAGCCCTACCTCCTCAATTGCATAAGGCTAAGCATTACCTTCTATTGAATGAAACTAACACGTCTCTTTTCCTTGTATGAGACTAAGCAATGTCTCCCATTTTGCATGAGGCTAAGCCTTGCCTCCTTAATTGCATAAGGCTAAGCATTTCCTTCCAATATATCAGACTAAGCCATGTCTCGTTTCCTTGCATGAGACTAAGCATTGTCTCCCATTCTCCATGAGGCTAAGCCTTGCCTCCTCAATTGCATAAGGCTAAAAATTGCCTTCCCATGAATGAGACTAATAATTGTATCTGATTGTCTAAGCCCTGCCTCACCAATTGCATAAGGCTAAGTATTGCCTTCCCCTGCATGAGACTAAGCATTGTCTCCCGTTGTGCACGAGGCTAAGCACCGCCGCCTTAATTGCATAAGGTTATGCATTGCCTTCCATTGCTTGAGATTAAGCCATATCTCTTTTCCTTGCATGAGACTAAGCACTGTCTCCTTCTACATAAGACTACGCCTTGCCTCCTTAATTGCATAAGGCTAAGCATTGCCTTCCCCTGCATGATACTAAGCATTGTCTCCCATTCTGCATGAGATTAAGCCCTACCTCCTCAATTTCATAAGGTTAAGCATTTCCTTACCCTGTATTAGACTAAGCATTGTCTCCCATTCTATGTGAGGCTAAGCCCTACCTCCTCAATCGCATAAGGCTAAGCATTGTCTTCCAATGCATGAGATTAAGCCCTATCTTTTTTTGTTGCATGAGACTAAGAACTGTCTTATATTCTATATGAGGCTAAGCCATGCCTCCTCAATTACATAAGGCTAAGCATTGCCTTTCCCTGCATGAGACTAAGCACTGTCTCTTATTTTGCATGTGGCTAAACCCTCCCTCATCAATTGCATATGGCTAAGCACTGCCTTCCCCAGCATAAGTCTAAGCATTGCCTTTCATTTGCATGAGACTAAGAACTCTTTCCCTTAATTGCTCAATGCTAAGCCATGCCTCATCTACTGTATAAGGCTAAGATCTACCTTTCCCTACATAATACTGAATGTTATGCTACATGAAATCTAGAACTATTTTTGGCTTTCCCGGGGCCAAGCTCTACCCCAATCTTATGCAGGACTAAGCTTTGTCTTGTTCCGCTTCTCATATAAACCAACATCATATCTTTGCATGTCATAGGCTTAAACATTTCCATCTCATCCAAAGGTACCATAGTACGAAGGAATCATCCTTATAGACTGAAGACACCATGTCATGGCTTGAGGATCTCTTAATATTACACATCATTATCCAAAGGCATCACAGTTTAGAGGCACCATTTTCATGGCCTGAAAACATCATTTCGTGGCTTGCAAATCCCTTATCTCATGATTCAGGGAGCGGGGTGTCATAGTCTAAGGACATCATCCTCACTGTCCAAAGACAATCTCCACGGTCCAAAGGAAATTTGCATCATGTTTAAATTCTCGAATTAATCCATATATTTTAATGCGTCATATTTTAAGTTTTACAGGTAATCCAGGAAGTAACCGTTATTCAAAAGGGAGCAATCTTCGTTCCGGTTTCCGTTCATAACATTTACGTCCTACAATTATTTTAAAATGTGAACGACCATCATGAATACCCGCTTCTTACTCTATGACCGTTCAAATACTTTCCCTATAACACATCCATAACGTCTCAAATTCACATTCATGACTTCGCATAATTCCATCAAATTACTATCCTACCCATAAAAACACTCTCCAAAACACGCGAACATTCCTATAACAACTCCACCGGTTCGGTGGATGCAGAACTATACACGACTTGATTCTTGTAACACCATGGATATGTGGGCAACTCGGGAACCAGGGTTCGGCCTTTCATTTTTAAAATTGCATCATCCCTCATTCTATTCGGCCAAAATTTATCATTATTCTTTTTTACCCGACAACTCTTTCATCATTCCCGAGTAAAGAGGGGCAACAGTTGATACCTAATTTTTTTTTTATATTTTTTTATTTTATATATACTATCAAAATAGTATAGTTGCATCATTATTTAATTTACAAAATTTATGTAAGTATTTTTCATAATTTTTTATAATTTTAGAGCTTTAAATGCATTTTCTTGCACTTTAATATTTAGTAATTATCCCTTAAATTATCTTGTCATGACTTGGTTACAGAAAATATTTATTTTGCACCAATAATATATATTCAAGCATTTTATTTCATTACAAGTAATTAGACTAATATTTTAAAGCTATTGTATCTAATTTTGTAATAATGGCCTAAATTCACCCAATTGGCCTCTATTTTATATTATTTTGTGCCAAAATAGCTTATTTTTATTTTATATTTTAAACATTTCAGGCATAAATAATATTTAAATATTATTTATTAAGTATTTTTTATAAATACGTTTTGATGAATTATACGGTATTTAAATAACAGCCCAAAGTTTGCCTATTTTCGGACTCAAACTACCCAAATATCTAGCCCAAACCCCCTAAGCCAAATCCAGACGACCCTAATTCCCAACTTAGTCTGAAAATTGGCCCAAATCCTCTCAAATCCCAATCGTTGATCAAAGGTGATCAACGTGTCATAACATTTTCCCCATTTCTTCTTATAACCCAACCCTTAACCCTAGAGACATATTGTCTCTACTTAGCCGCCCTCACATGCTTTCATCTTCTATGAACCTTAGTTCTCTCACCCTCAAATCCCCTCTCCTATGTGATTTTTTTAATAAATAAAGTGAATGTATATGGATGTTCATTTAATCCATCCATACATTCTGTACATTGTACTACTGAGATAGATATACCTATTAATTCCTAGGATATATCTAGTGAGTTTTGGGTGTATCTTATATAATATAAATATGACATTCTTTGCCTAAGGAAAAATACACAAGAGACACACTTGAATAAGATAGCTTCTACATTCTCCTCATATACATCGTCTCTATTACTATATTATTCTATTTTGTACTCATTTCTTAATACGTTATCAGCACGATTATTCTAACCAATTGAAATATTTACTTCAACCGGGTATTATCTTCTTCCTAAAGAGTAAGTCAATTTTCTTACAAATTCAAGTACACATCCATTTACTTCTAACCGTATTTGAATACATGCATGACTTTGCTTTGGATTTACATTACCTTGTATAAAAAAACCAATAAGCTTTAATTTAAATTGTCATGTCAGTGTGTTCTATGTTTAACCTTATGAAATAGGAAAGTATGCTATCATTACTTTGACATGATATTGAAAGAACCTTATGAAATATTAGGAGGAATTCTATTTATTGTTAGGTGTAATATTTGATTTAAATTTTTTTGATCTTTGAAATTAGTAATCTTTATGTGCATGACATTCTTTAATACAATAATGATAATAACATCCTGCTTTGCTTAATTTCAAAAGGTATTAGTTATTTAATCTTCGATATTTATATTTACATAAGTTTGGACGTTGCTAAATATTAGCTATATGTAGCAAATCGACCGGGACTACTAGTTATAGTACATATGAATCTGTGTGTTGAAAGTAATTGGTGAATTTGCATAGAACGACTATAGTATCTCTTAATTATTTTGACGATTCACAACTGTTAATATGTGTCACGACCCCAGTTTGCCCTCCGTGAACACGTCGTGATGGCAGTTCGTCCCTATAACTAAGTAAGCCTAACAATGCGGAAAACGACATAATTTACGAAATAATTAATTAAAATTGAACAACTAAAAGAAAACTGTATATATATGCCGCTCAACATATACAACTCAATAATGCGGAAATCTACAGCATCAACCCAAAACCCAAAAACTCGTGGAAACTCAAGCTAATGGAAAGTAATACACGGCTCTAACTCCAGAACATCTAAAGCAAAAGTATGAAAGAAGGCTAAATACTACAGAAAGAGTAAGGGAGGAGACTTTTCGGTCTGCGGACGCTAAGGATGTACCTCGAAGTCTCCGTAGCTTTCCCCGCCTCAAGGATAGTGCACCTGAGATGAAGTACCTGAATTTGCACATGAGAAACATGCGCAGAAGGGGCATGAGTACACCACATCGGTACTAAGTAAATGCCAATCCTAACTTCGGTTGGGTAGTGACGAGGAAGGTAATGGCCTTACCGATAATAATAATAATAATAATAATAATAATAATAATAATAATAATAATAATAATAATAATAATAATAATAAGTCTTGCAATAGTATGATATAAATATAAATAATGATTACAACAATGAAGTAAGACAGGTTATACAAGGCAACAATTAACACTCAGGGAATAAGACAACACAGAGTAAAACAGCTCAATATCAATACCAACAACGAGGATGTCCCAGGATACCGTCCTGTAGTCCATTTCATCAACTGTCCAAGGTACTCCCGGGATATCGTCCCGTAGTCCATCATATAAGTATATCCGAAGGATCTCCCGAAATACCGTTTCGTAGTCCAACTATCAACCCGGGGATTTATCGGGAATCTAGCCCACAGTCCCAAAGTAAATGTGTAGGAGGATCTATCGGGAATCTAACTCGCAGTCCCAAAGTAAATGTGTAGGGGGATCTACCGAAAATCTAACCCGTAGTCCTAAATTAAAAAAATAAGGGGGGAGCTACCAGAATCCCACACCCGTAGTCCCTATGTAAATAGACAGTCACAACACGAAGATATTCAGAAATGAAGCTCAAAATATAGGGCAACAGGTAGTTCTAGCCTAACATGCTTCACGTAGTGCAAACAAGGCAACTTAAGAAAATAGACCATTTGAAACAACTAAGCATGCTTTTCTAACTAACACAGTCTATAATTGTTGATAAAATAAAGCAGATAAGGAAGAAAACTCAGTCTAAATATTTAAAGTAAAAACCAGATTTTCCAATAATTAGCTCAAGTACGCGCTCGTCACCTCATGTACAAGGCATTCAATTACCAAATATCATATCCTAAGGGGAAAGGTCCCCCACACAAGGTTAGACAAGCCACTTACCTCAAACCGGCTCCAAAATCAACTCGAAACCACACTTTTGCCATGAGTATCTGACTCCAAATGGCCCAAATCTATTCAATTCAATTACATATCGTAAATAGCATCTCAAGCAACTAGTTCTACTATTTAATTTAAAGCTAAGACGCGAATTTAGGTAAAATAACAAAAATGCCCCTCATGCCAACGTCTCGAAACCAGAGAATTTTAACATTTTTAGAACCCTCTTACCCTCACGAGTCTAAGCATATAAAAATCTCCCAAATTGGAGGTCAAATATCTACTAAAAACTCAATAATTTGACCTATGAATCACCGTATTACTTCTGTTTATTTTTGTTGCACAGGTATGTATACCTCTAGCAGCCTACTGGGCATGGCAGCATGGATGACTCGGGGACTAGGTGAGCTGCATTGTTTGAGACGACCCGCAGCTAGTGTATTTCCTTCCAGTGCTTTCTTGTTATTCATTCCCTGTCCACTGTATTTCGGACATATGATGTATTTTTATTTTTCCATATCGATAGTTTCTCATGCACTTGTGACACCGGATTTCTGGGATGGGTTTCAATGGGTTTGTATTAAATGTTATTATTTAAATTTGAATTCAAGTTGTGAACTTTTATTTATGAAAATGGAAGAAAAAACCTTAGATTTTCAAAAGTATTAAAAGAGGAATTAATTGATAATTTAGTTGGCTGGCATGATAGAGATGTCCGGCACCACTATGACCCTTAATGGATTTTGGGTCGTGATATTTCCAGGTATTATTCAGCTCTATGGATGTCACCTAATGTGTAATTCAAAGCATGGATTCGAAAATAAGATTAAATGTGGTGTTGTTTTAGTGAATTTCACCTTTCCTCCTTTTAGTTTCACGATCATCATGCAATATACAGATTCTGATTGATGTAGTTAACACCATGTAGTTTGCAATTGAAATTTGAATCATATTATCCTAGTATATGTTGTCTACTTATGGTTTTACCCTCAAATTCTGTAATCAGCATTAGATGTTTCTTTGTGTGGCTTTCTTTATTTCTAGTTTTGAGGTTGTTTGAGTTAATGTATGAATCGAGAGTTGGCTCGTTTGGTTTACATAAGTTGGACAATCAAGAATACTTGGATAACACCTTGTTTAACTTGATGAGTAATAGACTTTGGGTGTTGTAAACTTGAACATTTTTGTCAGAATATTTGATTTGGAACTTTTTTTTGTGAAATTTGACTTTTAACCTGTCTAGTCACATGTTCAGTCATTAAAATTGTTGTTTGCTGTATGATGGATATGTGATTTAAGTCATGTTTTGCTTTACTGTCATGGAAAATGATGCTGAAATTGTTCCTTGCTATATATCATGAATGTTTTAACTTTAGGTGCTTGACTAGATCCTTTGGGGCACTTAATCAATTGCCTAAGTGTAAGGGTTTCATCCTGTTAGTGTTTTAATGGCTGTCATGTTGTGAGTGATTCAATGATTATCGCATGAATCTGTTTGGACTCAAAGTGGTTTGAAATGGTTGTTAGTTTAATGTTAGTAGTTTTTGCAATGACTTAAGAAATAATCAGTCATGACGGTTTAGTGGTTAATTTCTTAGGAGTTGTTAAGTTTTGCTTCCCTGTTTGGTATTTAAAATTGTGTGCAAGTTGATTTTGTTTCAGTAGAACAGTCTTCGTTAATACATTATTCAGGATAAATTGAATGTTTGAAAGTAAGATTACTTGTTTCTTGTTTGCTAAAATCGAATTTTCAGAACCTTGCTCCTTTGAAATCTGCTCTATGTCGAACTTCTTTGTGATTGACTGTGGGAGCTGATCGCTGCCAACTCGACACTACGCAATGGTAGAAAGAGCGGGTTGCAACAGCTTTTACCCAAATAGTGGTTTGGGATCGAATTTCCAAATGGAGCTTGGAATGGAGTTGTATTGTCTGCCTAGCCTAGAGTTGCGTATGTGCTTTTAATTGTACTTATAACATTTTTGGGGTTTTTGTATTTATCACTACTGTTATAAACTAATGATTAAGGCTAAATTAAGCTACAAGAATATTGCTAAGTTGTATTTAATATAGAGAAATGTACTAGGGTCGTGACATTACCTAGTTGGCTAGTCATCGGGTAGAAGTTACTAAGGGGCGATTGATATGTTTGGGGCTTATGCTATAACCGTTGCACATATGTACCCATTCTCACACCTCTCGGTAGAGAGAAAGATTATGCCCAATTGGCTCTCTCGAGACTAATTTGGTAGGACAATTAGACCAAGCAACTAAGGTTCAACTAGGGTAATTACTCTCTCGAGATTTAACCCGTTAATTGGGATTACCATTTCTCATAGGTCCTTCCCAATTCCTTGTTGGGTCAATTTTAGGGTCATGGACTCTCTTTCTCAAGAATAGTTAGACCCACTATGCTTGAATCTGTGTTTGCAACCACAAATTCGAAATTGAAACACAAAATTAACCAAAATAACAAACACCTAATCTCAATCTCACCCTAGATGGCAACACCCATCAACTACCCACACTAGGGTTGAGCCACAACCCTAGCTAATGGGTTTAGCTAGACATAATTAAAGAAGAAACAGAAGAAATAGATGAGGAACTAAACATATTAATTAATTACAAAGTAGAATCTACAATAATAAAGAGCAAATGTGCCAATAATGGCAAAACTAGGCTTTATCACGAGCTCAGCAGCTTCAGAAAAAACAAAACTTCACCTAAAAATGGTAAAATATTCTATTTATAGTGGCTGGAAAAACTAGACAAAAATACCCCTGCGGGATAAGCGCGGACCGCGCAAAAAGGTAGCGCGGCCGCATTGGCTTTTGGACTCATGATTTTTAACTCTCTAATATTGGGGACCGCAGACCGTGCAAAAGCGCGATCGCGGTGGAAGTTGGTGCATCCGCACATAAAGTAGCACGAAGCGCACTGCTTGGCTTGGCTAAGAAATCAGTTCTCTGAATCTCGTTAGCGCGGACCGCGCAAAAGTGTAGCACGGCTGCGTTGCCCCTTAGCTTGAATGTGTAAGTCTTTGAATCTCATCTCTGCGGACCGTGCAAAACTGTAGCGCAGCCGCGTGGCTTGCAGCTTAATAATATTAGGTCTCTGAATATCCTAGTGCAGTCGCATGTACTTTTGTGCGGTCCGCACTTGGTTCTCTATTTCCTTCACTTCACTTGGTCTTTGATACTTGAGCAGGTTTCACTCCTTTTTGAGCCGATCTTCGACATTTCGTCACTTTGTCGTTCAAACCTGCAATCAAGCACAACTTGTGAGAATTTAGGGACTATTTCGTAGCAATTTATACTCAAATCATAGGCAAGTAGGGGCATAAAACACGTTAAAATCCTACTTATGAACTCCCCCAAACTTAAACATTTTCTTGTCCTCAAGAAAATAAAATAAGACCCACCCCTTAAAGGAACATCCAAGTAATTCCAGCTATCCTAGAGTAACCCGAACAAGCATCAATTGAGACTAACAATTGACCTCAATAGGAATGCATCATTAACACATTTTAAACTTTGAAAACTATGGATCAAAGGTGACACAAGAGCATCAAGAGTTGACACATTTCATCAAAGAACTTTTCTCAAATACCTTGGTCATTGTAGAATCCAAACTCACACATCCTCAATTCTCCATAAGCGAACCTCGCCTTTTAGAGTATTGACACACAAATCAAGGTTTATGGACTGTCACTCATCTCTCTCAAGAAGAAGGTCACTAGTCCGGCTCTAGGTACCATATGCTTTCCCCTTATGTAAGTATCCACTAATATAGGCTTCTATCAACTCAAGATCATATAGGTCTTTTGTGGAGTCATTTGAAGGCTTTTGGGTAAGGGTAGGATATGTTGTTGTTCAAGTGGGCTCAATGTTTCCTTAAGCACTTCTTTTGATTCATTTTGGCACACTTTCTTGACTTATTTCAGTATTTCACTTCTTTTTAAAGGGTTAGAGGGACACATTGTCACTCTTTCTTATGCAATTCAAAATATTTCTCCTTTTTCTCCTTTTTCTACTTTTTCCACGCCTTTTTTACTTTTGTTTCCCGTGAATCCCATTTTTATTCTTGTTCACACTGGTATTTCTTTTTGTCTTTTTCTTTTCTTTCTTTTTCATTGCTTTCCTTTTCCTTTTGTACCTTTTACCACTTTGTTTTCTTTCTTGTCTCTCCTTCCCCAAACTTAGACATTTTCCATTACTCAAGGGAAGATTTTGGGTGCCAAGAGAGGGTGTTTTCTAGAATGGGTACATGCTTGTAACATTGTTCTTGAAAGAAAAAGTTTCAAGGCCCAAAATGGTTAACTAGGGATCATTTCATTAGTAGGCCATTGAATTGTTCAACTTAACATTTGGATCAAGGAGAGCCTATAATCACTTCTCAAGTCAAATTTCACCTAGGATTTCACCTCAACAAACATTCTGGGCAAGTTCTAGACCATTGGCTCGGCACATGGACTCACAATTTGATTCCTCACCACACATGCTAGGGGATTGCTAAAGACATCTAGTCGAGGGCCTACAACGACCTTAGTTACGATTGAAGAGCACAATGGTCCAAAAAGAACACATGATGATTTTTTGGTCAACACAAGAGTCTCAAAGCCACGACTTTCAGCATCCTAAACACAACATTATATCCTTGATCGTGGGATCAAAGGCAAATGTTCTAGCACCCAAGTGAAGCTTTGCCTGAGGCACCCTTAACCACAAAATATAAAAAATATAAGAAAAATAAAAAATGGATGCAAACACTTAAGAAGGTTGTCATGCCATATATCATTGGGAAGAGCCACCCGGTTCGCACAATACTCCACCCTTGGAATGAACCGTGGCATTAAGAAAACCAAGGGCTTATTGAAAATACCTAAAACAAAACAAAAGTCTACGAGCCTATCTAAAAAACTAAAAATGATAAAACGAAATTTTTTGCGAAAATAGAAAAACGAATGAATATGTACAATAGGGGTGCAGAATATACAATGGGGGATGAATATATACAGAAATGTAACTTTATCTACAGACGAAAGAGAAAATAAAAAGTACGATAAAGGTGGCTAAATGTAAAGTTATATACATCCCAAAATAGAAAATCTAAGTAAAACAAAAACTTTCAATCTATATATACAGTCATCTAGATAATCAAAAAGTAGGGAAAAGGCAAATGTGCTAGGCCCAAGTGAAGTATTGCCTGAGTCAACCCTTAACCACGAAATATAAAAAATATAAGAAAAATAAAGAATGGATGCAAATACTTAAGAAGGTTGTCACGCCATATATAATTGGGAAGAGACACCCAGTTCGCACAATACTCCACCCTTGAAATGAACCGTGGCATTAAGAAAACCAAGGACTTAATGAAAATGACAAAAACAAAACAAAAGGCTACGAGCTTATCTACAAAACTAAAAAAGATAAAACGAAAAATTTTGCGAAAATAGAAAAACGAATGAATATGTACAATAGGGGAGAAGAATATACAATGGGGGATGAATATATACAGAAATGTAACTTTATCTACAAACCAAAGAGAAAATAAAAAGTATGATAAAGTTGGATAAATGTAAAGTTATATACAGCCCAAAATAGAAAATCTAAGTAAAACAAAAACTTTCAAACTATATATACAGTCATCCATATAATCAAAAAGTAGGGCGCACCCCCACGAATAAGAGTTGGCATTATCCCCAATTCCAACTACACAAATAACCACAAAAATCAGTAAAAGGATATAGAAGAGCACCCTAGGACTGGTTCGTCTGCGTGGGATCCTCAGTGGTCCCCTGGTCCTCTGTATGGGTGGAAACCTCAGACTGTTTTCCGGACTCCTACTACTCAACTGGGACTGGGGCCTGTTCCTGGACCGGCTAAATGATAGGTGCATCTTGAGGCACGGAGGAGGAGGCCTCCTGTGGGACTGTCACCTCAATAACTGCATCTGTTGTTCTAGGAAGCTTCCTTTTCTTTCTAGGCTACCTGGGTACCTGTTCCTGCTCTGGCTGTGGCACTGGTGCTGCTGGATCCGGGACTGACTCCCCAAATAGCAAGTCTAGAGGCATCTGGTCTGCCAATAGCTTGTCCACATCCGTCCTGAGCTGCTTCACAGACTCCTTGGAAGCCTGTGTTTTCCTCAGCTTGCTGTGCTCCTTAGCAATCTCCTTAAGAGCCTTACCATGTGACTTCACAGCAGTAATTAAAGTGGCCTTAGTCTTCATAATCTTTTCCTGGTTTTCCAGGAGCTTCTTCAAAGTGGACAACTTGGAAGTCGCAATCGACATCCAGTTGTTCAAGCTGGCCAAGGACTGACTCAACTGATGGGCCATGAAGGGATGAGTCTTTGAACATGGCACCCCCAGCCCCGCTAAAGTACTAGGACAAGCTGAAGAAGAAGGACCTGGGGGCAAGGTCTCAATGGTAGTGGTAGCAGGTACGGTGGAAGGCTCTGTAGAAGGCTCTACCCTAACTGGCTCCTCAGACTGGCCACTTAGAGAAGAGGTAGGTGGCTAGTATTTCTTGGACTTTGGGTTGTCGGGGCCCTGCATGTTGTACTAGGAGTGAGGAGCCACAAGCTTGGTCTTAACATCAAATCTTTTCTTCTTGACCTCCGGATCCCTAAAATACATAGTAAGGGTGTTGGGAAAAGGGTAGTTCTGGTGGTTCTCCTGTCCCACAGCAGAAATCACCCTAGACATCACATTACCCACATTGATAGGGTACCTGGCCATAATAGATGCAACAAGAATGGCCCGGGTTAGTGGAACAGTATGATTGTGGGTAGAAGGGTCAAGCCGACTACATATAATTGTCAACCACCCTCAAGCCTCAAAGTTGAAGGTGTTCCTGTATATTTTCTTCCTTGATTGCAACCATGTGAGGACAGTACCTGCGATTGCAAAGAACTGGGCCAACCAAGGTCGAACTTCCTCACCCATCGCTAACTTAGCGAGATAAAGTGACTTATCCTCATCCTTGAACCCCAAGTAGTCATTTAAGGATTTCCCATCAAACACCGCCTTTTTGTATTCACTTTGGTCACCTTCGTTGACAATGTGAGCCACATTATAGTGGAATTCTCTAACCATGTGCTCGTTAGCTTCGATGCACTTTTCCTTGAAACATTCCCAGCCTTGTCTAGTTTGGAACTCCCTCTGCACATTCGGGTTAAGGGGTATAAGGTCAGTATTAATAAAACTTCTATCTGGTATCAACATCCTCGCCGGCCACCACTCCCTTAACTTGTGAAATTCCACTTGAAAAACGAATCGATCTTCCCAAACATCAGGTTTTCTAGTTCTTTCAATACCCCCAATTTGAGGACCACCTCCCTCACCTTGTTCTGCACTCTCCCCAGAAACTAATGCTATGGGGGAGGTGGAGTATTGTTCACTACCGGCTACAGACTCATCAGACAAATCCGAGATTACATTGACTGGTCTTTTGATTGTGGGTGATGGTGGAGGAGTATCAACTAGGTGGAGAGGGTCGGTTATGTGAGTTGGGACAGAATATGAGGAGATGGTTTTGGAGGGCACATACTCACTCCCTGAAGAATGAGAGGCAGCCTTATCAGCAGCCCGTATAAGTTTCCGAGTCTTTTTAATGTTCTTCCGAGCCTGGGGAGTGAGTTTTTCTATTCTCTTTCCTTTACCCCCTCGGGAGGCACCACCTCTCCAGGGTTATTGTGTTTGTTTACCGCCTTTTTCTTTAACCATGATCTGTAAAAACAAACATCTAACATTTTTAGTTAAAGCACCTGTAGTGAATCAGATAAATGACACAGAAGTAAGACATAATTGATTGCATAACACAAAAGCAGGACAATTTGCAGAACATAGGGGTGCGGACTGTACAAAACAAGGATGCGGTCGCGCTAGAGGCAGTGCGGTCCGCGCAGATAAGTTACGCGACTGCATTGGACAAGGGCCTTCATACACATTCTCTTTGAATCTCCCACCGAGGACCACACAAAACAGGAATACGGCCATGGTGGGCCAGCTCGGACCGCACAAAAATGTAATGTGGCCGCACTGGTGACATATTAATCTCAACAGAAGAGCAACGTGGACTGCGTAAGTATGTCATGCAGAGCGTTGAGCTAGGGTTATGGACTAATTTAGGGTTTCACAATTTTTTCCATTCTTGCTCTATATTTGAATCCTAATTGTCCCTACTCAATTACCCAACCTAGAAAGCATACTCAGCATTCAAAACCAACATGTAAACTATCATAATCATTAAATCCAAGAAAAACGGACAAAATGAAGAAGTTAAACCTACTGGGAAACAAACAAAGATTAAAAAATATAAATTAATTTATGACAATTGTAAGAAATGTTACAAGGATTTAGAAAAACCAAAGAAATCTATACAAGCACACGGTCTCAGAGGTGAAGGAACAGTAGAAATAAGGCTCAGGTTTTCAAATTTGTGAAATGTGTAACATGAAGCCCTAGGTCTCTATTTATAGAAAAATCAGTGGGCCCCATACCTACCTACCAGTGCGGAAGCCTAAAAGCGGAGCCCGGACCGCGCTGGGTTTTGGACATGAACCCTTTCAGTAACCCTCCCATGCAGACCACACAAAAAAGGACGCGGCCGCGTGAGTCCATGACGGACTGCACTATCATGACCGCGACCACGTGTAGATCTTCAGAGATCAGACATTCTCAGCTCATGTCAGCGCGGATGACACAAAGTGCACCGCGGCTGTTCTGGCAACTTTAGAGACTATGCATTTTTTTACACTTTGTTTTGCACTGCTTCAACACAATCCCTGCAACATCAAACAAACAATTAGCTCAAAAATCCTAATCTATAAAGAAAATCAAAGAGAAATAAAAAAGATATGGGTTGCCTCCCAAGAAGCGCCTAATTTAACATCGCAGTACGTCTCATGTTACCATCTCATCATTTCAAATGAATGAGTGCCACCACGTGGCTATCATTAAAATTTCCCAAATAATGCTTTACATGATGCCTATTGACCTAGAATACTTAACCGTTCTTGTTATTGAGATCAAGAGCACCAAAAAGAGTCACACATACCACTTCAAAAGGCTCACTCCACTTTGACTTGAGCTTCCCCGGAAATAACCTCAACCATGATTTGAAAACAAGAACCATATCACCAACCTTCAATTCCTTTCCCCGAGCATATTTTTCGTGAAGGTACTTCATCTTGTCCTTATACAAGGATGAGCTAGAGTAGGCATGAAATCTAAACTCATCAAGCTCATTTAGTTTCTCAACCTGGATATTTGCGGCAACATCCTATTCCATGTTCAACTTTCTCAATTCCCACATAGCCTTGTGCTCCAATTCCACTGGAAGATGGCAAGCTTTACGAAACACCAACCGATACGGAGACATACCGATTGGGGTCTTGTAAGCCGTCCGATAGGCCCAAAGGGCATCATCGAATTTATTCAACCAATCGGTCCTATTAGAATTTACCGTCTTTGACAAGATACTCTTTATTTCACGATTGGAGACTTACACTTGACCACTAGCTTGAGGATGATAGGGGGTGGTCACTTTGTGATTAACTCCATACATTGCAAGCAATGAGTCAAAAGCCTTGTTGCAAAAGTTGGACCCCTCATCACTAATGATAGCACGAGGTGTGCCAAACCTTATGAAGACACTCTTTTTCAAGAATGCCACAACACTCTGGGCTTCGTTGTTGGGTAAAGCCACAACTTCAATCCACTTTGAAACATAGGCCACCGCCACGAGAATATAAGTGTTTCCACAAGAGCTCACGAATGGACCAATAAAATCAATGCCCCAAACATAAAAAATATCCACCTAGAGAATCGTATTAAGAGGATTCTCATCTTTTTTTGAAATTCCGTCGGCTCTTTGACATACATCACATCTCTTCACCAAGTCACTAGCATCCTTAAACAATGTCGGCCAATAGAAACCGCAACTCAAAACCTTTGAAGTCATCCTCACCCCTCCATGATGGCCACCATAGGGAGAGGAGTGACAAGTCTCTAATATCCTCAATTGTTCACCTTCCAGGACACATCTTCTTATCACACCATCCGTGCAAATTTTAAACAAGTATGGATCATCCCAATAAAAGTCCAAGCTATCCCGCTTGAGTTTCTTCCTTTGGTTGGAAGAGAGCTCACACGGGACATTTTCGGTCACAATGAAGTTAGCGATGTCTGCGAACCAAGGGATATCACATATAGAAAGGGAAGAAGTAGCTCATCGGGGAATGTATCATTTGTCTCAATGCCGTCACATGGCCTCCCTCCTTCCTCCAACTGGGACAAATGGTCCGCAACTTGATTCTCACTTCCCTTCTGGTCCACTATCTCTAAGTCAAATTCTTGAAGAAGTAACACCCGTGTCATCAATCTTACTTTAGAGTCCGTCTTGGTCATAAAATACCAAAGGGCAGCATGGTCCGTGTGCACAATCACCTTGGCCCCCATAAGATAAGGTCAAAATTTCTCCATAGCAAACATGATTGCTAATAATTCCTTCTCCGTCACCGTGTAATTTCGTTGAGCTTCATTCATCCTTTTACTTGCATAATACGCCGGAACTTGCATAAAAAGTTGATCGCTGCCAACTCGAGACTACGCAATGGTTGGAAGAGCGAGTCGAAATAGCTTTTACCCAAATAGTGGTTCGGGATCAAATTTTCATAGGGAGCTTGGAATGGAGTTGTATTGTATGTCTAGCCTAGAGTTGCGTATGTGCTTCTAATTGTACTTCTAGCATTTTTGGTATTTTCGTATTTATCACTGTTGTTATAAACTAATAATTAAGGCTAAATTAAGCTAGAAGAATATTGCTAAGTTGTATTTAATATAGAGAAATTTACTAGGGTCGCGACACTACCTAGGTGGCTAGTCAACGGGTAGAAGTTACTAAGGGGAGATTGATATATTTGGGGCTTATGCTATAACTGTTGCACATTTGTACCTATTCTCACACCTCTCGGTAGAGAGAATATTTTTACCCAATTGGCTCTCTCGAGACCAATTGGGTAGGCCAATTAGACCAAGCAACTAGGGTTCAAGTAGGGTAATTACTCTCTCTAGGTTTAACCCGTTAATTGAGACTATCATTTCTCATGGGTCCATCCCAATTCCTTGTTGGGTCAATTTTAAGGTCATGGACTCTTTTTATCAAGAAGAGTTAGACCCACTAAGCTTGAATCTGTGTTTGCAACCCCAAATTTGAAATTGAAACACAAAATCAACCCAAATAACAAAAACCCAATCTCAATCTCACCCTAGATAGCAACACCCATCAACTACCGACACTAGGGTTGAGCCACAACCCTAGCTAATGGGTTTAGCTAGACTTAATTAAAGAAGAAACAGAAGAAATAGGTGAGGAACTAAACATATTAATTAATTACTAAGTATAATCTACAATAATAAAGAGCAAAAGTGCCAACAATGGCTAAACTAGGCATTCTCACGAGCTCAACAGCTTCAGAAAAACAAAACTTCACCTAAAAATGGTAAAATATTCTATTTATAGTGGCTGCAAAAAATAGACAAAAATACCCATACGGGGTAAACGCGGACTGCACAAAAAAGGTAGCGCGGCCGCATTAGCTCTTGGACTCATGAATTTTAACTCTCTGAAGTTGAGGACCGCGGACCACGCAAAAGTGTAGTGCAGCCGTGGTGGAAGTTGGTGAGTCCGCATATAAAGTAGCACAGAGCACACTGCTTGCCTTGGCTAAGAAATCAGTTCTCTAAATCTCATTAGCATGGACCGCGCAAAAGTGTAACGCGGCCGCATTGCCCCTTAGCCTGAATGTGCAAGACTCTCAATCTCATATGTGCGGACCGCACAAAAGTGTAGTGCGGCCACGTGGCCTGCAGCTTGATAATATCAAGTCTCTGAATCTCCTAGTGCGGCCGCATGCACTTTTGTGCGGTCACCACTAGGCTCTCTATTTCTTCACATCACTTGGTCTTTGATACTTGAGCAGGTTTCACTCCGTTTTGAGCCGATCTTCGACATTTTATCACTTTATTGCTCAAACCTGCAATCCAGCACAAACTACGAGCATTTTGGGACCATTTCATAGAAATTTATACTTATAGCATAGGCATAAAACACGTTAAAATCCTACTTATCAGGAGCCACGCTTGTATTTAATTTGTTTGTGTGCTGAGTTATGCCATTGTAGGGACTCGATCCTCAGTCCCTACTTTTCAGTTGCAATGTGCCATCAAATTTTTGCTTCCTTTTGGGCTTACTCTTAGCCGCGTGAAATCAGTGAATCAAGATTGCATAAGTCATTGGGCTCATCGGGCCCATGCTAGAAACTGTTGAGATAAACTGCCGAGCCAAGTAGTTCTTCAATTCAGGTTTTTCTAAATAATTAAGGGGTTTGGAAATTTCTTTAAAATAAAAGTTATACGACTATCTTTAATTAATTAATTAGGTTTCTCTTTTTCAAAATAGATTGGAGGTGTGCCATAATAACCGATTGAATAAAGTATGGCCCTCGTAACTTAATTTAGGAACCTCTTGATTAGAGTAATTTGAGGTGCATCGCATCAAATAAAATGACAATTACGTGGCCCTCATTTTAATTAGCTTTAACTCAACCTTAATACCCGAGGCGTGCCATTTAGCGAAATACCATTGTCCTCGCGAAGCTAAAACACATAGTTGCTTTGGGCGCGTATTTTAATAATTTACTTTCCTAAACTCGAGTGCACATTTATGTGACCCAAATCCAAATCTCAATGATATTAAAATATGTCAAAAACCACGGGTGCATTTATGTGACGTGGTTCGAGACGTATTTTAATAACGTTGCAATTTTCTCTAAAAAATAAATAAAAGCGGTTAAAGCTAAAATTTGCACATAGGCTCATAATTTTTTAAAATTAGATAATTAAGTTGAATATAAAAGTTGAGCGACCGTGGTAGAACTACGGAACTCGAAAATGCCTAACACCTTCTCCCGGGTTAACAAAATTCCTTACCCAGATTTCTGGTTCGTGAACTATTAAACATAGTCATTCTTTTCCTCGATTTGGGATTTTAAACCGGTGACTTGGGATACCATAAATCTCCCAAGTGGCGACTATGAATTTAGTAAATATAACCCCGCTTCGATCACTACTACAAAAAAGGTCTTTGGCGGCAATAAAAAATAGCATTGGCGGCAATAACAATAGCCTCTATATCATTTACCGGCAATTGATCTTTAGCCGGTGATGCCAGGATCGGTAAAGCCTTTAGAGGCATTTCTGCCAAAAGCTGGTAAAAGGGATGACTTATTGCCGCTAAAACTCATTTGCTTTAACGGCAATTGTTTGTGGCAATTATATTATGGCTGCTAAACCCATTCTAAAAACGACTAATAATGCTCCTTTAACGTCCATTTTTATAGCCTCTAAATTGAAAATATTTGATGCAAAAAGTCCATACATTTAGTGGTAAATGTTTTGTGGCAATTAAAGTGGAAACAATATCTCTTCTAAAAACGTATTAGTATGCCCCTTTAGCCTCTATTTTAATGGATAGTAAAGTCAATTAAATGCCACTAAAAATCATCTTTAATAGCAATATAATGGTTACAATATCCCTATATAAACCTCTTAATCCTGTTAAATTGGCACTAAAATTCACAAGCTATAAGAGTAAGATTAACCACCATTAATAATAGCTACTACATTCGACCAAAAAAAATAATGCAAATAACAAAGCATATTGATTTTAATTCATAAAACTATAGTATATTTCATTAAATCATAACAAATAAAAAGAAGTACTAATACAAAATATTAATATCATAAAACCTTAAAAAATAACTCATATTGTTTGAAGTAAATAGCTAATTTCATTATATAACTAATCTTAACGAATAACAATCTTCAAATAATTTCTTAAACTCTTCGTCATATTGAAATCTTCCACCCGCTAAATTATCGCACATCGTGCTTTAACTAGGTTGTCTCAAGCTACGGTTAGAGATGCAGGAAATAGGATGTTGATTGATAGAGGGAATGACAGTAATTTGAATGATAGTGGGCAGCAGCAGGTATTAACTTTACAAGGTGAAATTGAGGCAGCAACAACAGCTGGACCAAACGAATTTTTAACTGATGTTAATAATGCTGCTGATGCACAGTTTTACAACAATGCTGTTAATATTGTTCGTGTAGCTCATGCCATAGCTAGGATGTCTCAACCTATGGTTATTGAAGCAGGAAATAGGGTGTTGAATGAAGGAGGTAATGGCCGTGTTATTGTGACAACAGCAGAAGGTGATCGACCTAGTATTGCTACAACTGAACAACCTGATGCTGTAGGTTATAATGTTGGTACTGTGACTGGTGAGGGACATGAACCTGTAAGTGTTGAGGATTTAGAGAAACAAAATGCTACAACATCTAGATTGGACGAAATTGAAAATTCAGCTGGAGGTTTGCAATCCAATAATGCTACTTGGAAAACTACTGTTCCATTGACCCCCACTGTTGATAGAACAGAATTGGATCCTATGCTGACAGTTGCAGGAGGTTGTCGACCTACTAATGCTTCTACTGAACAAGTTGATAAAGGAGCAGGCTTCAAAGATGTCACTGTGAATGGTGAGGGGTATAAACATGTCGAGTCATTGGAGTGGACAAATGCTACAACATCTAAGTTTGAGAATCGACCAGCTATTGATAAAAGAGCTGGGCAATGGAAGATAGTTACTGCACAAAAATTTGAAGTTCAAGGTGTGCAAAATGTAAAAGCTGGAGAAGATGTGAAAATTAATATTGAAGGAAATCATTTCGACGTTATGCCCATAGAGTTTGCAGCTTCTACATGTTCAAAGGCAAGTCTGTGCTGGAGGTTCCTTCCCAATCCATGGAGTCTTGCGGAGAACGAGTGATTAATTCTTGGCAACAACTTCTATCAACAGACAAACGTGTAGAGAAAAATATATATGCATTATCTCAAGCACACTCTACAAATAAGATGATGTCTAATGAGCAACAAATTATGACAAGCGATCGTCAAACATGGGATGCTTAATATGAACATGAGAAAAAGGAGGAATTTGAGAATAACCTGGAAGACAGTCATGAAGAGTCAGATCATGGATCATATACCTCAATTGAGAGGCCAGTGGACATGCGCAATAAGCAGATTTCAATATCTCCTCAACTGGTGCAAAACGAGAAAGTTTGCAATCTCAATTGTCGGTAAAATACTGAGAATCATTACTGCGGACTTTGCAAATGGTAATAAGTAAATTTTTCATTCAAAAATCTTTGTTAATCCAATGAATACATTAACATTTCAAGTTATAGTGATTTCTATGATTAACAATTCAAATTTCCAGATCAAGACAATCACTCCACTTTGAAACCTGACTGCTTCCATTCAACCAAATCCAAGGGAAATTTTATATATATAAGTGAGCTGGTGACTTCTACTTTACCCCATATTTGCCCAACGTTAGGTTGAAAGCGGGATTACGACAAGTGTACAACGAAAATCACATACATAGACACATATTTATGTATATACATATTAATGTATATGTACACACACACACACACACACACACACACACACACATATATATATATATATATATATATATATATATATATATATATATATATAAATCTCATCTTGCAAATGCAACATAGAAACAAACATACCCATTCACCGGAGCAAAGGGATCGGTAATATTTGGCAAACTTATCACATTGAGGAGTGCATTCACCCTTTGCAGCTATGCATCTGAAAGGCAAACCAACCAAATATATTTGAGGCTACAACGATTGTTTACAAAAGTACATACAAATAGAAAAGAGCAATGTCCAGTATAGGTATGTTTACTGACCGATGATATTCAACATATCTTATGAAGCAGTGCCTTGTCGGATTCGTAGTAGGGAAACGGAAATCCGCAGGCGCTGTCTCGAGCTAGTTGACAATCACAACAAGAACCAAAACATAATCAAATGGATAAGATATAGCCAATACATAGAAGTCAAAATTGATTTTTCATTCAATCTAACCTTGATCTCAGCGGTCTCATCCGCTGATTCTTGATCCCCATTTTCAAAAGTCTCGTCTTCAGTACTTTCAATGCTTTCTTCAGTGGTAGCCTCTATAGGAGGGGAGGGTTCATTAATTTCTGGTGCTGCTGTGTCAGAGGCTCCACTGCTTTCTTCAGGTGCAGCAGGGACAACTTCACTACTCTCAACCACTTGGGTTTCCTCAGTTCTGGAAGTATCTCCCTAAGATGGAGCAGTAGAAAAGGCCTTAACTGCCAATGCTATTTTTTTATTGCCACAAAGCTAAGGCTAGAAGTCGCCATATCATAGAGCATTACAAAATAGAATATAAAAAATAATTTCATTAGCAAGTTTAGCACTTGCCTCACCTTCTGTAGCAAACCCAAGAAGAAGAAATAAAGGAAGAAAGGAACAAAAATGAAGATGTTGGAAACTACTAGCTCTTTAGCAAAGCCATTTACAACGTGCATTATACGAATCTAAGCATGCTTGTATTTTTTCCCAGAACTATAGACATGTCTCTCAATTCCTCATGTACAATATACTCTTCTTTTTCTTCTTCCTCGTCTTCTTACTTGCTTTCGCAAAGTTTAACTAAGTCCCAATCAGAAGAAAGTAAACTTGGTATCCGAGAAATATTCTACTTATACAAACTCTTCACCAGCAATTAAGGTGATAGAAGAATTTATTTCTCATGATAAATAAGCTTTGGGAGAAGGAGGCGGATTGGGGCAAGTAGAAGAAAATGTTAACTTTGAATCTGAAAAATATTCTACTTATACAAACTCTTGACAAGTGATTGAGGTGTTTGAAGAATTGAGTGCTCGTGAAGAAATAGGAGGTAAGTCTTGTTCAGGACAGCAAAATTTCCTCATCTCAAATACCTAAATCTTGAAAAATTAGAGGCATTATAAAACTTTGTTAATTTCTCTATCTGAGAATATGGATGCCTTTTATCCTTTCAAAATTTAAACAAAAGAAGAAGTGCCCTTTCCCTGAATAGTAACAGTAAAAGTAACTTATACTCTTAGCTTATTTTATACTCAATCAGAACTCACTAACTTGATTTGTGTTTACAAAAGTGGCATATTACATTGTAATGGATTACTTTCACAGGGTCGTCTTGACGTGCTAAAGTTTAAAGGACTCTTTTGTTTTATTCTGAGATACTACTAAAGTTAAATGATCTCTAGTCTCTACAATTTGATACTTTAATTGTGTCTTCCGGCAGTGCAGGTGGTGCTCCAAACTTTACTAAAAAGAGAGATCTAAAAGATGTTTCAGACAAGAAAATTTATTCAATAAAACAGCAAACTGACGTTTCCACTTCTGTGAGTTCTGGGTGTGAACATAGTAAAAATTTGACAACCACCCTGAAAAGACAAGGAGACCTATCTATTTTTTTTAATTTCTTATTTATCTAGTCATTGATTTTCTTTTTCCTTTTGTCTGATCACATGATAATTAGTGTTGTGCAACTGAGAGAATTTCTCTTAGTTTGTACCAGTTCTTGAGGTGTCCTTCTTTTGAGTCTTTATTAATCAGAGAAGCCTTGTTTTAGCTGCCCTTAAATTATTTAGTGGATTTTATTTAATAGGTAGAAAGTGATCAGATACTAATACCTAATCTAAATTTTCAGGTTGTCACTTTGCTAAAGGCAGATGGGTTGTAGATGATAGCTGACCATTATATTCTGAATTTGGCTGCAAGCAATGGTTGTCATCTATGTGGTCTTGTCGTTTGACACAACGTACAGATTTTAAATACGAGAAGTTACGTTGACGACAAAAAGATTGTCATATGGACGAGTTTATAGGAGTTAAATTTCTAAAAAGGTAACAGTACAACTTATCTTCTGAAGTCATTATTTCTGATCCTTGAATCAAGTTTGAGGTGTGGTCAGAATCCATGTTATTTTCATTCAACCACTACATTTTATTGACTGGATGAAAACCTTTTCTCTGTTGTGTTCCTAGCATAACTAAAGTAGTGCACCTTCATTTGGCTGGTTATTTTCGAGGCCAATAAGAATAGGCGCTTGATTGAACCAAAATATTCAAAATGAATGTCCTTCCTGAAATGATATAGTCTATGATAGTAGAGCTATCTTGTATTTTGTGGCTTGTTGCCCTCCCTCTCTTGCACATACAAACTCAAAATATGAAAAATATGTTATAGGTTGTTGTTGCTTAGTATTACCATCTCTCTTCCTTGATTCATCAAGTAAAATTATTCGGATCTAGTATTCCACATTTAAGAGATTCACTAAATTTGATGGTGCATCCAGGATGCCAAACACGACTCTAGCTTTTATTGGGGATTCGCTCGGTAGACAGCAATTTCAATCACTTATATAATAAGAATTCAGAAATCCTTTTACATCAGCAGCATATATATATATATATATATATATATATATATATATATATATATATATATATATATATATATATATATATATCATACTCGGGCAAAAAGTGTGAACATGATTGGATTCATCTCTCGATGACCAACATTCAACTAAAACATCAATATGCATAAACTGACACTTAGAAAATTTTTGAAAAATCACAAAAATAATAGTAGACTTGAAAAAAGAGGAGCCAATTGAAAAACAAGAGAGTAATAGAGGACGAATCAATTCAATCAATCGACTATCAATCTAACAACAATCTGATATCACAAACAACTTAGTAAACACAGAAAAAACTATGCTTTCTCTGATCGCAGTAAACATATAAAAAGTTATGCTTTCGCTAATCGCAAGTTGGATATCAAAAATAATAAATCAAAATTAGAACCTTGTACGAAAAAATTTCTGCCGATTAAGACCAGAAATTGAAGGAGACGAACGGTTTCTGCAATAATTCTTGAAACCTAGACCAAACAGAAGTTGAAGACGTTCAGGGCGAAGATTGAAGGAGAAAATTGACAGAGGAACTGATAACAATCGAGCAACATCAGCCCAAAATTACATAAAACTCGATCGACAAACACCTGGGATGGCCGATGACCGTGCAGGGCGATGGTTTTTTCAGCGAAGGTTATTCCTATAGTTCTAATTAGAGGCGAGATTTTGTATATTCTAGTTACAGGGTTTGGTTTTCCTATTGTTTTTTTAATTGTAGGGTTTTCTAATTGGAGGGAATGTAAATTATTGTCCCAAAATATTTGATGGAAAGATTATACAGAGAGAAAGTTAAAATAATAAAAAATATAATTCAATTAGTAATTTATAGTGGCAATTACTTTTTATTACCATTAAAAATATATCTTTTACTGGCTAATGGTCATGTGCCGCTAATATTTTAGCTTAAATAATTTATTAGTGGAAATTACCTAATTGCCGCTAAATAATTGCCGCCAAAGACCTTTTTTGTAGTAGTGGATTGTCCTTTAATTGAAAAAACTTCCTTTATTATACCCCTTTCCCGGGGTGTAGAAAAAAAGGATGTGTGACAGCTCTGGCGACTCTGCTGGGGATAAGAACCCAGAACTTTTGGTTCAAGGTTCAAAATTCAAGCTTAGATAAATTGTTATAGTTGTCTTTATTAATTATCTGATTTTGTTATATGTTTTGGCCTAATGTGCTAAATGTTGCTTCTTATCACTTTGATATTATCTGAATTGTATATATAAAACTGTTACGAAACACTTCTTTTCTCATCTTCGGGAATGTGCTTGTTGGTCGAGACTCCCTATTCTGTTAGTGTCATACCTCGAAGTAAGAAAGAGGCTCGGACAAGTTACTAAGCCGGATGGCCTTTTGGTTCCCGGTACATAGCCCCCTCCTTAGCTCGAATTGTTCGCTCGGGTACATAGTCTAAAACATATACCCAAGTTTTAAACCTAGAATAACTCAACCTCATACCGGATCCCTAGTAGGAAGGCTTATTTTCATCATGTGCATTTAACTTAGGGGACTTAACACATGGGTTGGGTCCGTCTAAGACAGATATATACAAAATAATAGACCATCCTGATGCATCCTGCTTGTGCATTTATCTGTGTTAGATTTGTATGCTGACCAGCTTATAATGGGGAGAGTTTGAAAAAGAAAATAGCAATGGGAGGGTTAAGAGAGGTAATTAACCGTTTTTAATGAAAAACCAATGTCCAAGTGGTAGAGAAACTCTGTTGAATTTTTGAGAAAAAAAGGAATGAAAGGGTTTTGTTTTCAAAAATAGTTGGTTTTGTTTTATTTGATCGAACTACGCTAGTTTGATTTTCACAGGGTGTGAGATACGTAGGCAACCCCCATCGGGTCCAACTTCTTTTTTTTGCAAAATAGCCCAAAAATAACAAAATTTTACTTTCTATAACAAAATAAGTTGGGTGATGCCATTCTTGTTAAAATAAGCCAAATGTTCCTAAAAGGGCGTCACAAGGCTATTTTTGCAAGAACAATCACCTTGGGTCATTTTTAATGGTTAGCGGGCACAACCTTAAAATCTTCTTATCCGAAGTGCTAAAAGGTTGTATCTGCAAAAGCCGGGTTTTTGTTTTTGAAATGAAAATTTTGAAAAAATGGTGTTACTTTTCTTTGGGTCATAATGAGTCATTAAATCACCATAATAAATGTGCAGGATGAGCAAGGTTCAAAATGAACCTTTCTCAACCATGAACAAAATCCCCTTTGAGTTGCATATGTGGTGGAATGATCTAGGAAAAGAACGACAAGACGAGGTCAAGAAATATTTGGGAGGTCTTACCGGTCTGTTGGAGATTAGGCCCAGGGAGACATCATAATGGCATTGGTTACATGCTGGTACCCGGCACGCAACGTGTTCTTTTCTCAGATTTTGAACTCACTCCGACTTTAGAAGAAATAGCTGGGTAAATTGGGAGTGCTGAACATGGTTGCCTCGAGAACCGTAGTTGTGCATATATTTTTAGACTCACTGAAGATAAGCAGGGGGTTCACAACCCGGATTTGGTAGCTGGCTTTTGTATTCCACAATTTATATACCAGAGATATGGCCACATAGGGGGGTTCAACAATCCGAAAAACAAAATATGCAGCAAAGGAAACCGCCTCAAATAGGAATATCATAGACGTGTTGCTTTTATGGTGGTCTTCTTGGGGTTTCTGGTGTTCCCTAGGAAAGATGAAAATATCGACATAAAAATAGCTGGGGTTGTCAGCACTTTCTCACCCAGGCCAAAAGTACCCTCGCGCCCATGATAGTAGCGGAAATCTTTCACGCTCTAACCCCCTACAAAGCTGGAGGAAACTTTTTTGAGGGGTGCAACTTGTTGTTGAAAATGTGGATTATTGAATACCTATGCCATCGTCCTCAATTCATAAGTTATGGGTCAACAGAGAAAACCTGCATCGAGGAATTTTATACGAGGATTGATGGGATCAACTTGCCTGAAGGAGTCACATGATGTATATCATACTTCCGGTCCATCACTCCCACCCAAATAGAGTAGACGTTCGGATGGTTGCCTGTGGATGAGATCATGTATACGCCAGCAATGAGGCCTCACTTCCTCTTGATGGGCCTTAGGAGCATCCATCCTTATGCCTCGTATCGGGTTTTAAGATAGCTCGGGAGATGCCAAATAGTGCCAAAATATAAAGACCTTAGTGCCCAAGTAGTTGAGATCGGTCCTGATGGCCAGTTTCCTGAAGTAGCAGTCCGCCAGATTTGAAGCGAGTGTCAGTACTTTGCGGCAAATTCCTGTGTATGTGATTGATCCAAAAGAGAATTTCAACTGGGTATCATGCTTGGTACAGAAGGGAAATTGCATTTGGAAGGCCCGCCAAATGACCCCACCTCCAGGATTTTGTTGAGTCATCATAAGAACAGTGGGCTTGGTTAGCCAAGGAGAATGAATACAGGGCCAAAATAGGAGAGCCGGAAAAGCAGGTCCGGGACCTTCAGTTTGAAAATAGTTTGCAAGCCGCAGCCGATGAGGGAGAAAAGAGGAAGCTAGCCAAAGAAAATGAAGCTCTTCGAGCTCAAATTCGAGAGATCAAAATAGCAGCCAAAAATCCTGCTAGGAGTGTAAGGGATGAAAAGCTTATAAAGAACCTTAAGCAGAAAGTGGATGATTATGGTTTTGATTTGAACAAAGCGAAGAATGAGTTGGCAAGGGCGCGAATACAACAAGCTAAGAATGCAAAATAAAGAGCATGCCTGGTTAGGCAGTTAAAAGAGTAATATGACGATGAGCTTGGGGGGTTAAAGAAAAGGGTCATCACTGTCGAGAACAAAATGATCAAACAAGCCAAGGGTTTTAAAGATGAAACGGAACAATGTTATGATCTTATGGGTTAGGTGGAGGAAGAAGTACAACAGCTACGAAATAAACAATTCCACAACACTCATGTATTAGAGGCCTATAATCAGCAGGTCGGACATCTACTTCGGGAGAAGGGTAGGATCAGTGAGAAGATCAAGGCCATTGCAGATTATATTGTTGTGAAGTGCCAAGCATGTGAGGATATGACCCGTACAACTTTCTTTGCAGCGGTGATGACATTTGTCTGACAAATCATAAGTGATTTATAGAGGCTCCAAGGTGATCTTGCACATAGGCTCGCCGCGAGGCCGAATGATGCCCCGCGGGGACCAGGAGTTTTTGAAGAATTAATGTATTCGTGATTGTTGAGTCTGTACTTTTCTACTTTTGAGTTCTGTTAGTTAAATTAAAGTCTGTCATTCTTTGAGTCAGTATTTTCATCTTTTCAGAGTTTGTTAGTTGCTTCTGAGTCTTGAGTTTTTTGAGTCATTGTAATCAAAGTATTTGCTTTTTATGAAAAATTGAAAATCCTAAAAATATTTTTGTTATTCCTTTTTCGTTTATATCTTCCAGAACTATGCTTGGTCTGATTCATGCGGGGACATGATACGTAGGCAATCTCCATAGGATTTGACCGTAACCAGATACAAAAGAAGAGAAAAAGTGAAAAGAGAGGAAAAACAAGAGGGGAAAAACAAAAAAAATAAGGAAAAATAAGAGAGAAAATGAAAGAAAAAAGAGAAAAGAATAAGAAACTGAGAGAAAAAAAAATGGCAAAACAAGAGGGTGGGATGAGAGAACAAAAACAGAGAGAAATCAAAGGCAAGAAGAAGATAAATGAAAAACAAGTGGCAAATGGAAATATGGAAAGTCGGGATGACGCATGCAGCCGATCAAAGGCATAATAGAAACGGTTAACTGCTTAGGTGCATTCATGCCCCAAAATGTGTGGTTACCAATCTATTAAAGCCCTAACCACTAATAAGGTTATTGTTGATGTATTAAGTATAGGAAGGTAGTTAGTTGATAGGCATTCTAGCAACTCACTCTTACAACACCCGGTCAAAAGACAAGTTGAACATGACCAACCAAGAACTGGAGTCGAGTATTGTCGACCCGTTAAGAGAGGTGGATGTATTGGATATTAATGCAATGAAAGAAGAGATGTATAAGCTGAAGCAGCAAATGGCTGAAATGTACCAGGCCTGGTCAAAAAGGCATCCACCACCGGTTTATCCTGCCAACCCTTCTTATATCCTACCATTAGCCCAACCTTAGGAACCTCCTACTGTGAACTCAAATCCAGCTTTTCCCACCTACCAACAATGCTATGGCACCACCTCCCAAACACCTCCAGTCTCATCCCCAAACAAGTCTCATACCCTCCTCCACCAACCACTCTTGTGTTTGTGGCACCTCCACCCACTGCATTACATCGAACTTTTAGTGAGCCTCTAATCCAGACTCGTGACAACCATTATTATCCCCCAGAACCAACCTTCAAAGCACTAGAACCATGTTCCTACACTCCTCATTTTGATCTTCGGCAGAAACTGAGAAGCCTCCTAAGAATTTTGAGCAGGAGGAGATGATTAGGAAAGTCAAGAGCTTGGAACAATCTTTCAAGAATATGCAGGGGCTAGGTGGATAAGTAAGCGTGGCCTATAAAGACTTGTGTCTATTCCCATATGTCCAATTACCAGCAGGGTTCAAGCTGCCCAAGCTAGATATATATGACGAGCATGGTGATCCATGGCGCACCTGAGAGGTTTTGTAGCAAGATGACAGGGGCAGGTGGAAGATATTGAATTACTGATGGCGTGTTTTAGTCAAATTTTAAGTGGCTCAACTTTAGAATGGTACACCCGACAAGATCATTGTTGGTGGTACACATGGGACAATTTGGCCTAAGAATTTGCCTGCCATTTTTAGTACAATATTGAAATTGTCTCAGACCGTCTGTCATACACCAAGATTGAGAAGAAACCCAGGGAAAGTTTCAGAGAATACGGCTTCCGTTGGAGAGAGCAAGCAGCGAGGGTTGACCCTCTTATGAAAGAGAGTGAAATGGTTGATTATTTCTTATAGGCCTTGGAGCACACTTATTTCGGCCACTTGGTGTCAACGGTATGGAAATCCTTCAACGAAGTGGTAAAAATGGGAAGCAGGTTAGAGGAAGGACTGAAGTCCAACAAAATCATGAGTTATTGAGCTATCAAGGCGACCTCACAGGCCATTCAAAATGGCACTGAAGGTGTACTGGGGAAGAAGCAGAAAGAGGACGTTGCGGTAGTTGAGTCAAAAGCTTGGTCCAGGGGCCCATCACCTTATTATAACCAGTCTCGACCCTACCCCCAAACTTACCACTACCCTCCATATAAACCACCACAACAGTATTAGCCACTCGCAGACCACACTATTTTGTCCACCATGCTCAAAGTTCAAGTTCAGCTCTCAGGAGCCCGCATGGAGAGCATGGAATAGATTTCGAGTCAGCAGTCAGGAGCCCGCCTAGAGAGCAAGGAATACTTTTCAACTCAGCAGTTAGGAGCCCGCTTGTAGAGCAGAGAATACATTTCAAGTCAGCAGTCAAGAGCCCGACTGGAGAGAAGGGAATACATTTCAAGTCAGTAGTCAAGAGCCCGCCTGGATATAGGGAATACATTTTAAGTCAACAGTCAGGAGCCTGCCTGGAGAGCAAGCAATACATTTCAAGTTTAGCAGTCAGGAGCCCGCCCGTAGAGTAGGAAATACATTTTAAGTCAACAGTCAGGAGACTTCCTGTAGAGCAGGGAATACATTTTAAGTTCTGCAGTCAGGAGCCCGCCTGGAGAGCAGTGAATACATTTCAAGTTTAGCAGTGAAGAGCCTGACTGGAGAGCAGGGAATACATTTCAAGTCAGCAGTTAGAAGCCCGCTTGGAGAGCAGGGAATATATTTTAAGTTCAGCAGTCAGGAGCCCGCCTGGAGAGCAGTAAATACATTTCAAGTAAGCAGTTAGGAGCTCGCCTGGAGAGCAGGGAATACATTTCAAGTCGGCAATCAAGAGCCCGCGTGGAGAGCAGGGAATACATTTCAAGTTCAGCAGACGGGACCCCACATGGAGAGTAGGATATAGATTTCGAGTCAGCAGTCAGGAACCCGCCTGGAGAGCAAGGAATACATTTCAAGTAAGCAGTCAGGAGCCCGCTTGGAGAGTAGAGAATACATTTCAAGTCAGCAGTCAGGAGCCCGACTGCATTGCAGGAAATACATTTTAAGTCAGTAGTCACGAGCCTACATGGAGAGCTGGGAATATATTTTAAGTTCAGTAGTCAGGAGCCTGCCCGGAGAGCAGGGAATACATTTAATGTTCAGCAGTCAGGATCCTGCCTGGAGATCAGGAGATCAGGGAATACATTTCAAGTTCAGCAGTCAGGAGCCCGCTTGGAGAGCAAGGAATACATTACAAGTTTAGCAGTCAGGAGCCCGCCTAGAGAGCAGGGAATACATTTCAAGTTAGCAGTCAGGAGCTCACCTGGAGAGCAGGGAATACATTTTAAGTCAGCAGTTAGGAAACCACCTGGAGAGCAGGGAATACCTTTCAAATTTAGTAGTCAGGAGCCCGCCTGGAGAGCAGTGAATACATTTCAAGTTCTGCAGTGAAGAGCCCGCCTGGCGAGCAGGGAATACATTTTAAGTCAGCAGTAAGGAGCCCGCCTGGAGAGCAGGGAATACATTTCAAGTTCAGCAGTTAGGAGCTCGCCTGGAGAGCAGGAAATACATTTTAAGTCAGCAGTTAGGAGCTAGCTGGTAGAGCAGGGGATAAATTTCAAGGTCAGCAGTCAGGATCCTGCCTGTAGACCAGGGAATACATTTTAACTCAGCTGTCAGGAGACTGCCTAGAGAGAAGGGAATACATTTTATGTTCAGCAGTCAGGAGCCCACCTGTAGAGCAGTGAATACATTTCAAGTTCAGCAGTGAAGAGCTCGCCTGGAGAGCGGGGAATACATTTTAAGTCAGCAGTCAGGAGCCAGCCTGTAGAGAAGGAAATACATTTCAAGTCAGCAGTCAGGAGCCCACCAGGAAAGTAGTGAATACATTTCAAGTCAGCAGTCAGGAGCCTGCCTGGAGAGCAGGTAATACCTTTCAAATTCAGTAGTCAGGAGCCCCCCTTGAGAGCAGTGAATACATTTCAAGTTCAGCAATGAAGAGCCCACCTGGCGAGCAGGGAATACATTTTAAGTCAGCAGTAAGGAGCCCGCCTGGAGAGCAGGGAATACATTTAATGTTCAGCAGTCAAGAGCCCGCCTGGAGAGTAGGAAATAAATTTTGGGTCAGCAGTCAGGAGCCAGCTTGGAGAGCAGGGAATAAATTTCAAGTTCGGCAGTCAGGATCCCACCTGTAGAGCAGGGAATACATTTTAAGTCAGCATTCAGGAGACTTCCTAGAGAGAAGGGAATATATTTTATGTTCGGCAGTCAGGAGCCCGCTTGGAGAGTAGTGAATACATTTCAAGTTCAGCAGTGAAGAGCCGCCTGGAGAGCAGGGAATACATTTTATGTCAGCAATCAGGAGCTTGCCTGGAGAGCAGGGAATACATTTAAAGTTCAGCAGTCAGGAGCCCGCCTGGAGATCAGGAAATACATTTTAAGTCAGCAATCAGGAGCCCGCCTTGAGAACAAGGAATACATTTCAAGTTCAGCAGTCAGGAGCCCGCCTAGAGAGTAGGGAATACATTTTATGTCAGCAGTCAAGAGCCATCTTTGAGAGCGGGGAATAAATTTCAAGTTCAGCAGTCAGGATCCCGCCTGTAGAGCGGCGAATACATTTTAAGTCAACTGTCAGGAGGCTGCCTAGATAAAAGGGAATATATTTTATGTTCAGCAGTCAAGAGCCCGCCTAGAGAGTAATGAATACATTTCAAGTTCAGCAGTGAAGAGCCCTCCTGGAGAGCAGGGAATACATTTTAAGTCAGCAGTCAGGAGCCAGCCTGCAGAGCGGGGATTACATTTTAAGTCAGCAGTCAAGAGCCCACCTGGAGAGCAAGGATTATATTTAAAGTTCAATAGTCAGGAGCCCGCCTGGAGAGCACGAAATACATTTTAAGTCAGCAGTCAGGAGCCAGCTTGGAGAGCAGGGACTAAATTTCAAGTTCAGCAGTCCGGATCCTGCCAGTAGAGCAGGGAATACATTTTAAGTCAGCAGTCAGGAGACTGCCGAGAGAGAAGGGAATATATTTTATGTTCAGCAGTCAGGAGCCCGCCTAGAGGGTAATAAATACATTTCAAGTTCAGCAGGGAAGAGCCCGCCTGGAGAGCAGGGAATACGTTTTAGAATACATTTTAAGTCAGCAATCACGAGCCCGCCTTGAGAACTGGGTATACATTTCAAGTTCAACAGTCAGGAGCCCGCCTAGAGAGTAGGGAATACATTTTATATCATCAGTAAGGAGCCAGCTTGGAGAGCAAGGAATACATTTCAAGTTCAGCAGTCAGGATCCTGCCTGTAGAGCAGGGAATACATTTTAAGTCTGCAATCAGGAGACTGCCTAGAAAGAAGGGTATACATTTTAAGTTTAGCAGTCAGGAGCCCACCTGGAGAGCAGTGAATACATTTCAAGGTCAGCAGTGAAGAGCCCGCCTGGAGAGTAGGGAATACATTTTAAGTCAGCAGTCAGGAGCCCATCTGCAAAGCATGGAATACATTTCAAGTCATCACTCAGGAGCTCGCCTGGAGAGCAGGGATTACATTTCAAGTCAACAGTCAGGAGCCTGCCTGGAGAGTAAGGAATACATTTCAAGTCAGTAATCAGGAGCCCGCCTCGAGAGCAGGGAATAAATGTCAAGTCAGTAGTCAGGAGCCCGACTGGAGAGCAGGTAATACATTTTAAGTCAGCAGTCAGGAGCCTGCCTGGAGAGCAGGGAATACATTTTAAGTTCAGCAGTCAGGAGCCAGCCTGGAGATCAGGGAATACATTTCAAGTTCAGCAGTTAGGAGCCCGCCTGGAGAGCAGGGAATACATTTCAATTCAACAGTCAGGATCCCCCCTGGAGAGCGAGGAATACATTTCAAGTGAGTAGTCATGAGCCCGCCTGGATAGCAGGGAATACATTTCAAGTCAGCAGTCAAGAGCCCTCCTAGCGAGTAGGGAATACATTTTAAGTCAGCAATCAGGAGCCCACCTGGAGAGCAGGGAATGCATTTTACGTCGGCAGTCAGGAGCCCATTCCGCCTGGAGAGCAGTGAATACATTTTAAGTCAGCAGTCAAGAGCCTGCCTAGAGAGCAGGGAATACATTGCAATTCAGCAGTCAGGAGCCCGCCTAGAAAGCATGGGAATATTATTCATGTTTAGCTGTCGAGAGCCCGCCTGGAGAGCACGGGAATAATATTCAAGTTCAGCAATCAGGCGTCCACCTGGATAAAAGGAAAGCATCTCAGAATGTAGTTCAAGTTTTGGCAGTCAGTCATACACCTGAAGAAAGGGAAAACATCTCAGATTATAATTTATGTCGACAACAAAGGGATTTCACCGGAAGAATACAAGATACCATAACAAAACACAAGAGCAAGTTGAAGATATAGATAGGATTTCTGTAATTCATAGTTTATAGCCTAGTCTAGCCTCTTTTTATTTTGACATGGTGTAATAAGGGAGTTCAGTAAGCAGTAGTTGCAGCAGCAGCAACAGTGAAACCACAGCTTCATGGTAGTCCCAGCAACCAGAGCTTCCTGAACTATACTGACCTGATTCCTTTTTAGCCAAGGATAAGTAGGCAACCTTGGAAGCAGGGTGCGGTCAAGTATTTCAAAAATGCTTCCCACGGAGTATTCAAACGGGCAAAAATCGCTCGTATCTGCTCACTTTATCTTTGCACAAAAACTGTTCGTGTTTTCAAGCAAAGAGGGTCAGATGTGAGCACGTGATTCTTTCCCTATATGAATTACTTCCATAGTTTCAAAAACAAAATAATTTCCTTTTATTATTTGTAATTTTGTAGATTTTCGTGGCATTTTCTGTTGATTATTTGCATTTATTTGCGCATGTTTATTTTATTTTAATTAATTGAAAATACGAAAATATATATTGCATTTACATTTAGGATTTAATTTGACAAATTAGTAATAAGGTCTTTACAAAATAGAAAATTCACAAAAATTGATTTATTTTTGCATTGCTTAATTTTTAGCTTTGAATTTTTTTAGTTTGGTATTTAATTAATTGTGTTAATTGTTAATTAGAGTTTAATATAATTGGATAAGTTAATTTAGTTTTTAAGAGTTAATTTAGATTTTTAGTTTAACTTGAAAAAGAAACAAAAAGATTTTTAATTTGAAAAGAGAAAGAAAAGGAAATGAAAAGAATTGGTCTTCTTAATGAAAAACCCAATTTGGGCGGACCCAAACCAAATCCCCTCCCTTATACCCATCCAAAATCCCCTGAACCGGCCCAAACTCGCACCCCGATCCAGTCCACTTCTACCAGTTCCCAAACGACGTCGTTTTGCACCAAGTGAATCTGAGCCATCGAGGTTAGGATATCTGACGGCTCAGAAGTGAGGGTCTTGGAGTATATTAGTGTCCGAAACCCACTACCCCTCACTCATGTCCCTCACAACCTCTCTCTGCAAACCCTAACGCTGCCACCTCCAAATCCTCCACCATCGGTGGTAGCAGCACCATATACCGGCCTCAAATTAACACCAAATACCCTCCTCAGCTCCCTTAGTCCAAATATGCAAGTACTTTCAATAAAACAAACCCAAAACTTCTCGAATCTTGATTTAAAAGAAAAACCCTAGTGCCGCCCTTGTGCTCTTTGGTGGCAGCAGCGCCTCCAAATACCACAAAAAATAGACCCCAAGACCCCTACACTTCTTCTTCCCGAATACACGACCAATTTCTTTCGAATCCCGTTGGTTTGTTTTGAATCTTTAATCAAAAGTTAGACCAAAAATCCGACCTTTCCCAAATTACCCCAAATTAGAACTGGAGAACCCCCATGGCTCACTCTTCCCAAATCCGCAACGAGTTCCTCTCGAATCCACGCAGAGCTACTCAAATTTCAAATCAAAGGTCGAGCCTTAAGAGCCTAAAAGACAGATTCATGCATGCGAGTCGTTCTTAGAGTTTTGAGTTTGTTTTAGTTTGGTTTAGGCACAAAAATAGTGACACCGGTTGTTTCTTCACTAAGAACAAATGTTCGCTACTGTTTTGAGTTGAACCAGTGCTTCAGTGTGGGCTTCGAGTTTTCTTGGTAAGTTCTTCTTTCTTTTAATTTTATCTCTTGATCTTATTCCTTTCTTTTCCGTTTGCCTTGTTTAAGTTTTATCTTCTGTAAATAGATTTAGGTTTGGTTTTCCCTCCTTTACACTAATTTGGGTTTGGTATTGAATTCTGGTCGTTCTTAATTTTCTTTTCAACTCCTAAAACTGGTTTATTAACCTTGTGCGCCTGTTTGTTTAGTTTTAGAGTTAAATCTCTAATTTCCTTTTGTTAGTTATTTAACTTAACAAGTTTATTAACTTAGTTAATTCTTCACCTAGTTGTGAATTAATCAATGATTGAATTAGGATTATAGTTGAAATCATTTCATAATATCTGGCCATGCAGATTCTTCTTTTCAATTGGATAAGTGCTTGTTTGGGCTTTGGGATATCTCTGATCCATTTAGCGAAGAGCAGCCTGCCCAATTTGGTTTAGTTTGCTGAGTCAAACATTAACCCCTCTTGGTCTGGTTCTCAAAGTAAAATCCAGGGGTGTTGAAGGGTAATTTAGGGACTCTAGGTGGGAGAATCTTTAGCAACATAAATAGGAATCATATAGTAGGGGGATATTATTGAATTTCAGAAGTATGATAGGTTAACTTGGGTAACAGGTCAGTAATTAAGAAACACCTAAGATAAAACAAGAATTGAAAAAGGGTTAAAGTGTAAAAATGAGAACCTACCTAAGTCTTCACTACTTGACTTGCCTTTAAAGGCATGTTTTCTTGCCTTTGAAGGTAGTCCTTAAGAGGGAAAATCCAGAGAAAAATAGAAGACGGCTGAATTTTTTTAGTAAAACACTGTTCCATTGATTTCTTTTTGGATTTCTGAGGTTTTCCAAGTCTGAAACAATTTTTGGTTTAATGTGGGACTAAAATAGTTTGAGTTTTGGGTCTATGGAAGCTTGATTTGAACTATTTGGTTCGAATATTGTTTCATTGCTGAGATCAAAGCTGAATTCTACTACTATTAATTGCTGATCATTCACTTCTTTTGTTTCCCTTTCCCATTTCCAAGTATTTTTTAGCTCTATGGATGTCATCTAATGTGAAATTCAAAGCATGTATTCGAAACTAAGATCATATGTGGTGCTGTTTTATTGAATTTTACGTTTCCTCCCTTCAATTTCATGATCAGCACGCAATATCAAGATTCTAATTGATGTAGTTAACACCATGTGGTTTCCAATTGAAATCTGAACCATATTAGCCTAGTATATGTTCTCTACTTATGGTTTTACCCTCATATTCTGTAATCAGTGTTAGATGTTGCTTTGTGTGGCTTTCTTTAATTCTGATTTTGAGGTTGTTTGAGTTAATGGATGAATCGAGAGTTGGCTCGTTTGGTTTACATAAGTTGGACACTTATTAATACTTGGATAACACCTTGTTTAACTGCATGAGTAATAGACTTTGGGTGTTGTAAACATGAGAATTTTTGTCAGAGTATTTGGTTTGGAACTTTTTTTTTTGTGAAATTTGAATCTTAACCTGTCTAGTCACTTGTTCAGTCATTAAAATTATTGTTTGTTGTATGATGGATCTGTGATTGAAGCCATGTTTTGCTTTACTGTCATGGAAAATGATTTTGAAATTGTTCCTTGCTATATATCATGAAGGTTTTAACCTTGGGTGCTTGAATAGATCATTTGGGGTACTTAATGTCACGACCCGGATTTATCCTACCATCGGGCGTCGTGATGGCGCCTACTAACGGAGCTAGGCCAGCCAAACATTATACATTCTCTATCAACATCACCAATAAAATATACTGTCAACATTAGTAAATGCGGAAGACTTTTAAGTGTAATAAGATAATATAAGAATGCGGAATTTCAAAAACACATCACTACCCCAAAACCTGGTGTCACTAGCTCATGGACTACTATAGAATACTACAACCAATCTGAATGAATAAAAATACATAAGTCTGTTTCGGGAAATTGAAAACAAACTGAAATAAAGGAAAGGGACTTCGTCCTGCGAAGGCCAGCTAGGCTACCTCGAAGAGTCCCCGGGCTGATGATAACTCCTGGAATAAATATCCTACTGCCGCTGTCCGAAATCTGCTCCTGGATCTGTGCACAAAACAATGCACAGAGTGTAGTATCAGCACAACCGACCCCACATGCTGGTAAGTGCCCGGCCTAACCCCGACGAAGTAGTGACGAGGCTAGACAGGACTATCTAATCAACCTGTACAATTCAATATACATATATAGACCAAAACAACAGAAATTCTGAAGCTAAACAAATAAGAGGGAGGGAACATGCTGTGGGGAGTACAATTGAATATATAGTTTATCAGTGTAATTAATAAATAGGGCACAACAATAATTATCACAGAATAAGAAATTCAATAGTTGCACGGCATCAACCTTTGTGCTTTTACTCTCATTCTCACCCAAACAATCATATAAAAATGCACGGCATCACCCTTCGTGCTTTTCCTCACATAACTCTCATTTCATGGCACGGAATGACCCTTCGTGCATATATAATCAAATCAGAGCACGGAATGTACCTTCGTGCATAATTAGTCACAACATAGCACGGAATGACCCTTCGTGCAATTATAATCAGAAATAGCACGGAATGACCCTTCGTGCAATATCACTCTTCCTCACCCAAACAGCAGTCACAACCAAACGGGTAAGAAGAATAAATAAATAACAAGTACTATCCCGGCAAGGGAGTAACAACAATAACAACTGGGTCCCGACAAGGGAACAATAACAATAATTTTCAAAACCCGACAAGGGTAATACTCAGTAATTTTAACCATCCCGGCAAGGGATGTATCACAATTCCTTTCAATACTTTCAACTTTAACTCAATAGTATTTATCATTCGAGCCAACGTTTCACAATATTAATATTTCACAATTTAATTCTCAACTCGGTACAGTCGTAGTAAATTATACTTTAACTTAAGTGAATTTCCAAATTTATCTCAAGACATGTACAAATAAAAACCCACGGTCATGCTAGACTCCGGTGTATAGACACCCGTCACCACGCCTATACACTGCACTCGATCATTTAGCAAATAACAATTTATTCTACTCTAATCCTATTCCCTCAAGCCAAAGTTAGATCAAACACTTACCTCGAAGGTTTACGGCCAACTCAATCCTTAAGCAATGCCTATCCTTTCGAATTTAGCTCCAATTCAATCGTATCTATACACAATTGATTTAATATTATCAATAATACTCAACAATCCAACCCAAATGCCTAAATATAATATTCCCAACATTCTGCCCAAAATTTGCAAAACCGACCCCGGGCCCGCTTGGTCAAAACCCGAGGTTCGAACCAAAATAAATTCACCCATACCCCCAAGAGTTCAAATATATAATTTGTTTTAAGATTCGACCCCAAATTGGGGTTGAATCGCCAAAAATTCTCAAAAACCTAACTCTACCCAAAAGCCCTAATTTCTACCTTTATTTCATGTTTTTAGGCCAAGAATTTAGTGATTAGTTGATAAAATAATGAGGAAACGATGTTAGGATTGCTTACCCAACGAGTTATGGAGGAAAGGGAACTTGAATTTCGTCTATGGAGGGTTTGAGAGAGAGGTTCGTGTGAAGAAGATGGTAAAATCCCGTAATAGCTACTGTTTTAGGCTTCTAAAATCACTGGGCGAAATTGCCCTTCGCGTTCGCGTACACAGTGTTGCGTTCGCGAAGGGTTGGATTGAATGGGCATCGCGTTCGCGTGGACCAAGTCGCGCATGCGTAGAATAAATAGGGAGCCTTCACGCGAACGTGTAGAGGAATATACTGGGGTCCAGGGTTTGTTGTACACGAACGCGATGTGAGGATCGCGAACGCGAATAAGGGGGAAAAGAGGGCATCGCGAACGCGACCAGAGGGACGCGAACGCGATGAAGAAATGTCTGCTGCAATTTTTCTAAGTCCAAAACCACCCTGATACTTATCCGAAACTCACTCGAGTCCTTGGGGCTCCAAACCAAATATGAACACTGACTCAAAAACATCATGCAAACTTGCTCGAGCGATCAAATCGCCAAAATAACATCAAAATCAATGAATTGAGCCTTAAATCCAAGAAATCTTTCAAAATTTCATAACTTCCAAATTTTCCAATTTAAGGCCGAAACACGTCAAACGACGTCCGTTTTCAACCAAACTTTACAGATAGTGCTTAACACATATTTAAGACTTGTACCGGGCGTCGAAACCAAAATATGAGCCCGATACCTATATTTTCTAACTCATTTTCATTTTCATTTTTCCTTAATAATTTCAGAAAACAATTTAACAGAAAAATTCTTTTACCGGGGTTCTGGACCTCGGATTTCAACTTCGGGCACATGCCCGAGTCCCATATTTTTCTACAGACCTCCCGGGACCGTCGCATCACGGGTCTGGGTTCGTTTACTCAAAATATTGACCAAAGTCAACTATATCAATATTAATATCATAATTTCTCAAATTTTTCACAGAATTCATATATTTTAACATAAAAATTTTACGGCTTTGCGCCCGGACTGCGCATGCAAATCGAGGCAACAAAAAGTGAGGTTTCCAAGGCCTCGGAAGCACGGAGAAAGGGAGAAATATAGTGATGACCCTTTGGGTCGTCACATCCTCCACCTCTAAAACAACCGTTCGTCCTCGAACGGACAAATGAAAGAAGTACCTGAGTCAGGAAATAGGTGAGGGTAACGGGTCCGCATATCATACTCGGACTCCCAGGTCGAGGCCTCAGGAGGCTTACCTCTCCACTGAACACGTACTGAAGGAAAACTCTTCGACCTCAACTGTCGAACTTGCCGGTCCAGAATAGCCACCGGCTCCTCCTCGTATGACAGATCCTTGTCCAACTGGACCGTGCTGAAATCTAACATGTGGGTAGGATCATCGTGATACCTCGGAAGCATAGACACGTGAAACACTGGATGCACAACTGACAAGCTAGGTGGCAAGGCAAGTCTGTAAGCCACCTCTCCCACTCGATCAAGTATCTCAAATGGACCAATGTACCTAGGGTTGAGCTTGCCCTTCTTCCCAAATCTCATCACGCCCTTCATAGGCGATACACGGAGCAACACTCGCTCTCCAATCATGAAATCCACGTCTCGAACCATGCGATCCGCATAACTCTTTTGCCGTGACTGAGCCGAACGAAGTCTGTCCTGAATGATCTTGACCTTATCCAAGGCCTCTTGGACTAAATTTGTACACAACAACCGAGCCTCTCCCGGCTCAAACCATCTGACTGGGGACCGACATCGCCTACCATACAACGCCTCATAAGGAGCCATCTGAATGCTGGATTGGTATCTGTTGTTGTAGGCAAACTCTGCTAACGGTAGAAACTGGTCCCAAGAGCCTACAAAATCAATAACACAGGCTCGGAGCATATCCTCCAATATCTGAATAGTCCTCTCGGACTGACCATCTATCTGAGGATGGAATGTTGTACTCAACTGAACCTGGGTGTCTAACTCCTGCTGGACTGCTCTCCAAAAGCGCGAGGTAAACTGCATACGCCGATCCGAAATGATAGATGTCGGCACACCATGAAGGCGAACAATCTCTCGGATGTAGATCTCAGCTAATCTCTCTGATGAATAGGTGGTGG
>MU716424.1:180617-209490 GCA_026770625.1 Nicotiana glauca
GACGGTAGTAACCTGCTAACCCCAAGAAACTCCAAATCTTGGTCACGGAAGCTGGTCGAGGCCAATTCTTGACTGCCTCAATCTTCTTTGGGTCCAGCTGAATACCCTCTACTGATACAGTATGACCCAGAAATGCAACCGAACTCAAGCAGAACTCGCATTTTGAAAACTTATTATATAGCTGACTATCCTTCAGAGTCTGAAGAACCACTCTAAGGTGCTGCTCGTGCTCTTCATGATTGCGGGAGTACACCAGGATATCATCTATAAAGACGATCAAGAGCAAGTCTAAATAAGGCATGAACACTTGGTTCGTCAAATCCATAAGAGCTACTCGGGCATTTGTCAGTCCAAAAGACATGGCCAGGAACTCATAATGTAACTTATCTCATTATTTGCACATCTCAATATTCCAAATTCTCCTAACTCCCAGGTTTTTTTTTAGAAACTTCGGCAGAGTCTCCCCTGTAATTGGGCCTATCCACCTGTCAGTGTGATACCAAAACAACTCCTAGCAATATTTCCACAACCCGACTACGCACCATAAAGTATATATCAAAAACATAAATGGCTAAGTATGAATAGAAATTATACCAGAATTGTCAAATAAGCCTAACAAGCATGACTCCCATTTAAAATATAGTACAAAAATTTTAAGTTCATAAAAGGAGAATTTTGAACACATAAACTTTCCACCACCAGGACCTTGTCCTTATATAACATCCACCGTAGCTTGTAGCTCGGTTAAAAATATTTCACATTATATAAAATTTTGAGGATCTCATCCTCAACTCTTGAATCACAAGTACTTGCACATTGTGCCAACTGAAATTTTTCATCTTTCTTCTTTTCAATAATTCCGTCAAGAAAATGACAACATATAGTGAACCCTCATTCTGATAGGGCGTATAATTTACAATTGAAATTAATTATCCTAAAATCACATCAAAACCCACTGCAATAAGTAAATAAAAAAAATCACTTTTAGCCTCATAAATATTCTTAGTGACCAACACACACAATAATAGGGATTGCTATCTCCATATAATAGCCCAACGTGAGTATTCACATAAGTAGATTTAAGGATTACGAAGCTCACTCATGAGTGGAGCATATTAAGAGGACTCGCCTAAATTTTTTTTTTAAAACCAAATAAAATTAAGGAAAAATATCCTTTTCGTAACGATCAGAATTATACATGTGATGACACCATCTGGTATAGTGACCTTAGCCATACCATAGAAATTATATCAACGGTTGGGTCTCCACCTCTAGGAGTCTCACCTCCACCTCTAACATCCTAACCCCGACCTCTGGCTGGTCATGTAAGCTGAGTATTAACTGCAACGGGGCACGTAGCCTGAGTGCTTCCATAAATTATATATCTCCAATCTACCACATTCACAACAATCTCTTTGAGGCTCAGCTAACTTATTGAACCTGATGACATCTTCGGACACTATCATGGTGACCTGGCACAACCGTTCAGATCATATATACCACATATTGCAGAGAATTCAGGAGGTAAACTCCTTTAAAACATTCCCTAAAATAGTGTTGAGTAGGTAGTGTTGCATTGGCCAGTATGCCCTATTCATAGGCTTGTCACAAACACCGACAGTCAATTTCCTCTTTTTGCTATGCTGACTTGACACTGCTGAACTACCCCATTTATTCATATTCCCTTCATTATTCTTTGGGGCGTTTCTCACCCCCTGTAAATTACCGAATCCTTAAATACGTATCAATTATTTGGGGGACCTTTCCGTACCATATATATACATTCCAAGCCAAAACTGACATAACACATGGCCATTCAGTCCATTCACCAATATTGGAATTCTCCATTTGGCGCTAAGTCAAAGTCCCAACATCCGATAATTCACAACATTAGTCCTTCACAACTCAAATAAATCAACCAGACGTCAAGGTCCGTTGAACCTTTGCATGATTCATTAGGTGATCTCTTGATACGTCTATATCTTCCGTTGTAACCACAACTGGTTTGGTAATTACATTATCATTCCACTACTTCTATTTTCCATCCGAGGAATAGTAAAATCAACACTCTCGCTTTCAACTATTTCCACGTTCTGCAATACCTCATAGCAGTGGTCAAGAAAAATCTCGTGGGTTCTCAAAAGGATGCACTGCTGAAGGTGGTAGCGAAAAGTTTGGTAAAACCTACCCAACCTCCGCAAAACTTCTGAAGGTGTAGTTGATCTAACACCGGCCTGTGTCGTTGTTCTGCTGAAGAAGAGATACATGACTTCGCCACTCGTGGGAAGACAAGAGTAGGAATTCGATTACCTTTGAGAAACAAAACCGCACGACAAGAAAGAACAAATATGAAACTTTTCCTAACTCCGTAGCCTCTAGGGATAAATACAGACGTCTCTATACTGATCCCTCAGACTCTACCAAGCTTGTCCGTGAACAGCGAGACCTATGTAACCTAGAGCTCTGATACCAACTTGTCACGACCCAGATTTATCCCACCATCGGGCGTCGTGATGGCGCCTACTAACGGAGCTAGGCCAGCCAAACATTATACATTCTCTATCAACATCACCAATAAAATATACTGTCAACAATTAATAAATGCGGAAGACTTTTAAGTTTAATAAGATAATATAAGAATGCGGAATTTCAAAAACACATCACTACCCCAAAACCTGGTGTCACTAGCTCATGGACTACAATAGAATACTACAACCAATCTAAATGAATAAAAATACATATGTCTATTTCAGGACAGTGAAAACAAACTGTAATAAAGGAAAGGGACTTCGTCCTGTGAACGCCAGCTAGGCTACCTCGAAAAGTCCCCGGGCTGATGATAACTCATGGAATAAATATCCTACTGCCGCTATCCGAAATCTGCTCCTGGATCTGTGCACAAAATAATGCACAGAGTGTAGTATCAGCACAACTGACCCCATGTGCTGGTAAGTGCCTGGCCTAACCTCGGCGAAGTAGTGACGAGGCTAGACAGGACTATCTAATCAACCTGTACAATTCTATATACATATATAGACCAAAACAACAGAAATTCTGAAGCTAAACAAATAAGAGGGAGGGAACATGCTGTGGGGAGTACAATTGAATATACAGTTTACAAGTGTAATTAATAAATAGGGAACAACAATAATTATCACAGAAGAAGAAATTCAATAGTTGCACGGCATCAACCTTCGTGCTTTTACTCTCATTCTCACCCAAACAATCATATAAAAATGCACGGCATCACCCTTCGTGCTTTTCCTCACATAACTCTCATTTCATGGCACGGAATGACCCTTCGTGAAAATATAATCAAATGAGAGCACAGAATGTACCTTCGTGTATAATTAGTCACAACATAGCACGGAATCACCCTTCGTGCACTTATAATAAAAAATAGCACGGAATGACCCTTTGTGCAATATCACTCTTCCTCACCCAAACAGCAGTCACAACCAAACAGGCAAGAAGAATAAATAAATAACAAATACTATCCCGGCAATGGAGTAACAACAATAACAACTGGGTCCCACCAATGGAACAATAACAATAACTTTCACAACCCGACAAGGGTAATACTCAGTAATTTTAACCATCCCGGCAAGGGAAGTATCACAATTCCTTTCAATACTTTCAACTTTAACTCAATAGTATTTATCATTCGAGCCAACGCTTCACAATATTAATATTTCACAATTTAGTTCTCAACTCTGTACAGTCGTAGTAAATTATACTTTAACTTAAGTGAATTTCCAAATTTATCTCAAGACATGTACAAATAAAAACCGACGGTCATGCTAGACTCCGGTGTATAGACACTCATCACCACGCCTATACACCGCACTTGATCATTTAGCAAATAGCAATTTATTATACTCTAATCCTATTCCCTCAAGCCAAAGTTAGATCAAACACTTACCTCGAAGGTTTACGGCCAACTCAATCCTTAAGCAATGCCTTTCCTTTCGAATTTAGCTCCAATTCAATCGTATCTATACACAATTGATTTAATATCATCAATAATACTCAACAATCCAACCCAAATGCCTAAATATAATCTTTCCAACATTCTGCCCAAAATTTGCAAAACCGACCCCGGGCCCGCTTGGTCAAAACCCGAGGTTCGAACCAAAATAAATTCACCCATACCCCCACGAGTTCAAATATATAATTTGTTTTAAGATTCGACCCCAAATTGGGGTTGAATCGCCCAAAATTCTCAAAAACCTAACTCTACCCAAAAGCCCTAATTTCTACCTTGATTTCATGTTTTTAGGCCTAGAATTTAGTGATTAGTTGATAAAATAATGAGGAAACGATGTTAGGATTACTTACCCAATGAGATGTGGAGGAAAGGGAACTTGAATTTCGTCTATGGAGGGTTTGAGAGAGAGGTTCGTGTGAAGAAGATGAAAAAATCCCGTAATAGCTACAGTTCTAGGCTTTTAAAATCACAGTGTCGCGTTCGCGAAGGGTTGGACAGAATGGGCATCGCGTTCGCATGGACCAAGTCGCAAACGCGTAGAAGAAACAGGCCAGGCTCCGCGAACGCGGGAGCCTTCACGCGAATGTGTAGAGGAATATACTCGGGTCCAGGGTTTGTTGTACGTGAATGCGATGTGAGGATCGCGAACGCGAATAAGGGGGAAAAGAGGGCATCGCGAACGCGACCAGAGGGACGCGAACGCGATGAAGAAATGTCTGCTTCAGATTTTCTGCAATTTTTCTAAGTTCAAAACCACCCCGATACCTATCCGAAACTCACCCGAGCCCTTAGGGCTCCAAACCAAGTATGAACACTGACTCAAAAACATCATACGAACTTGCTCGAGTGATCAAATCGCCAAAATAATATCAAAATCAATGAATTGAGCCTTAAATCCAATAAATCTTTCAAAATTTCATAACTTCCAAATTTTTCAATTTAAGGTCGAAACACGTCAAACGACGTCCGTTTTCAACCAAACTTTACGGATAGTGCTTAACACATATTTAAGACTTGTACCGGGCATCGGAACCAAAATACGAGCCCGATACCTATATTTTCTAACTCATTTTTATTTTCATTTTTCCTGAATAATTTTAGAAAACAATTTAACAGAAAAATTCTTTTACCGGGGTTCTGGACCTCGGAGTTCGACTCCGAGCACATGCCCGAGTCCCATATTTTTCTACGGACCTCCCGGGACCGTCGCATCACGGGTTCGGATCCGTTTACTCAAAATGTTGACCAAAGTCAACTATATCAATATTAATATCATAATTTCTCAATTTTTTCACAGAATTCATATATTTTAACATAAAAATTTTCCGGCTTCACACTTGGACTGCGCACGCAAATCGAGGCAACCAAAAGTGAGGTTTCCAAGGCCTCGGAAGCACGGAGAAAGGGAGAAATACGGTGATAACCCTTTGGGTCGTCACACTTAATCAATTGCTTAAGTGTAAGGATTTCATCCTGTTAATGTTACAATGTTTGTCGAGTTGTGAGTGATTCAATGATTATCGCATGAATCTGTTTGGAATCAAAATGGTTTGAAATGGATGTTATTTTAATGTTAGTAATTGTTGCAATGACTTAAGGAATAATCAGTCATGACGGTTTAGTGGTTAATTTCTTAGGAGTTGTTAAGTTTTGCCTCTCTGTTTGGTATTTAAAATGTGTACAGGTTGATTTTGTTTCAGTAGAACAGCCTTCTTTAGTGCATTATTCATGCTAAATTAATGGTTTGAAAGTAATATTACTTGTTGCTTGTTTGCTAAAATCAAATTTTCAGAACCTAGCTCCTTTAAAATCTGCTCTTTGTCGAAGTTCTTTGTGACTGACTGTGGGAGCCATTCTTGTATTTAATTTGTTTGTGTGCTTAATTATGCCATTGCAGGTACTCGATCCTGAGTCCCTGCTTTTCAGTTACAATGTGCCATCAAATTTGGGCTTCCTTTTGGGCTTACTATTAGCCACGAGAAATCAGTGAATCAGGATTGCATAAGTCACTGGGCTCATTGGGCCCAGGCTCGAGACTGTTGAGATCAAATGCCAATCTAAGTAGTTCTTCAATTCAGGGTTTGCTAAATAATGAAGGGGTTTGGAATTTTCTTTAAAATAAAAGTTGTACGACTCTCTTTAATTAATTAATTGGGTTTCACTTTTTCAAAAAGGACTGGAGGTGTGCCATAATAACCGATTGAATAAAGTATGGCCCTCGTAACTTAATTTAGAAACCTCTTGATTAGAATAGTTTGAGATGCGCCGCGCCAAATAAAATGACAATTGTGTGCCCCTCATTTTAATTAGCTTTAACTCAACCTTAGTACCCGAGGTGTTCCATTTAGCAAAATTCCATGGCCCTCGCAAAGCTAAAACGCATAGTAGCTTTAGGCGCGTATTTTAATAATCTACTTTCCTAAACTCAGGTGCATATTTGTGTGACCCAAATCCAAATCTTAATGATGTTAAAATATGTCAAAAACCACGGGTGCATTTTTTTGACGTGGTTCGAGACGTGTTTTAATAATGTTGCAATTTTCTCTAAAAAATGAATAAAAGCGGTTAAAGCTAAAATTTGCACATAGGTTCATAATTTTTTAAAATCAGATAAATAAGCCGAATATAACAGTTGAGCGACTGTGCTAGAACAACGGAACTCGGGAATGCCTGACACCTTGCCCGAGTTAACAGAATTCCTTAATTTCGGTTTCGCGCACTGTTAAACAGAGTCATTCTTGTACTCGATTCGGAATTTTAAACCAGTGACTTGGGACACCATAAATCTCCCAAGTGGCTACTCTAAATTTAATAAATATAATCACGCTTCGATTGTCCTTTAATTGAAAAAACTCCCTTTATTATACCCCTTTTCGAGGGTGTAGGAAAAAGGAGGTATGACAATGGAGATAATTTATCAAAAAGATCCCTATGACATAATAAATGATAAGACCTCAGAGTAGGTCCAGGTACTTGAAAATAATAAGAATGATGAGATCTCAATAAGTTATGTCTCTAAGGCAAAAATGTGAAACCGAAATAATATCATTGTCGACAACATTTTTGCTTATAATGTTGCTATTGAAATAATACAACAAGATGAGGATCTTGAACCAAGATCTGTCAATGAATATAGACAGAGAATTGACTAGCCAAAATACAAAGACGCTATCCAGGCATAATTAGCGTCAGTCCAAAAACATAAAGTATTCAGACGTATAGTCCGAACACCTGAAGGAATAAAGCCAGTGGGATACAAGTGGGTTTTTGTGTGAAAATGAAATGATAAAAATGAAGTCGTTAGATAGAAAGCATGAGTTGTGGCACAAGGATTTTTGCAAGGACGTGGCAATGATTATATAGAGACATATTGTCCTGTGGTAGTTGCAATCACTTTTAGGTATCTTATAAATTTGGAAGTCCATGAAAAACTTGAAATGCGTCTAATGGATGTTGTCACAACCTATTTGTATGGCACCTTAGACAACAAAATTTACATAAAAATTCCTGAAGGGCTTAAAGTTCCTGAAACTAATAAAAGTTTTTGAGAAACTTGTTCAATAAACTTTCAGAATTCCTTATACAAATTGAAACAATCAGGGCGAATGTGGTATAATTGCCTGAGTAAGTATTTGCTAAAAGAAGGATATAAGAATGATCTAATTTATCCTTGTGTATTCATAAGAAGGTGTGGATCTGAATTTGTTATAATCGTTGTGTATGTTGATGATCTAAATATCATTGGAACTCCTGGGGAACTTCCAAAAGCATTAGACTGTTTGAAGATATAGTTTGAAATGAAAGATCTTAGAAAGACAAAGTTTTGTCTTGGTCTACAAATTGAGCATATGAAGGATGGAACTTCCGTCCATCAATCAACTTATACCGAAAAGGTCCTAATGCGTTTTTATATGAATAGAACATATCCATTGAGTACCCCAATGGTTGTGAGATCACTTGCTATACATAAAGATCCATTTTGACCTTATGAAAATGATGGAGAGCTTCTTGGTGATTAAACTCCATATCTTAGTGCAATTGGGACATTAATGTATCTTGCAAATAATACTCAACCAGCTATAACTTTTGTAGTAAGTTTATTAGCAAGATTTAATTCCTTTCCAACAACAAGATAATGGAATGGTGTTAAGCATATTTTTAGATACCTCCGAGGGACTATTCATGTGGGATTATTTTATTCTTATGAATCAGATTCACAGTTGATTAGTTATGCAGATGCATATTATTTGTCTGACCCACATAAAGCCCAATCTCAAACATTCTATCTATTTACTTGTGGGGGTACAACTATTTTATGGCGTTCAACAAAACAAACTTTATCTGCTACATCTCAATGCAGTGTGGGTTATTGTTGATAGGCTGACCAAGTCAGCGTATTTCATTCCTGTGGCAGTCTCCTATTCTTCTAAGAGGTTAGCTGAGATCTATATCCAGGAGATTGTTCATCTACATGGTATGCCCGTGTCTATCATTTATGACCGAGGTATGTAGTTTACCTTGTATTTCTGAAGGGAAATTCAGCGTGAGTTAACCATACGGGTCGAGTTGAGCACAAACACTTCATCCTGTGACAGACAGTCAATCCGAGCGTACTATTTAGATTTTGGAAGATATGCTCCGAGCATCTCTTATTGACTTTGGAGGCTTGTGGGATCAGTTTTTGCCTTTAGCAGAGTTTTCCTACAACAATAGTTACCAGTCGAGCATCTAGATAGCTCCTTATCAGGTTTTATATGGTAGGCTGTGATGGTCGCCGGTCGGGTGGTTTGTGCTGGGAGAGGCTTGGTTGTTGGGTACGAATTTGGTACAGGATGCCTTGGACAAGGTTAGGATTATTCCGAATAGGCTTCATACAGCTCAGTCCAGGCATACGAGTTATGCCAACCGTAAGGTTCGTGATGCGGCATTCATGGTCGGGGAGTGGGTGTTGCTTAGGTTGTAGCCTATGAAGGGCGTGATGAGATTTGGAAAGAAGGGCAAGCTTAGCCCTAGATTCATTGGCCCATTTGAGATTCTTGTTCAAGTTAGAGTGGTTGCTTACAGACTTGGGTCGCCGTCGAGTTTATCAGCTGTGCATCCAATGTTTCATGTGTCCATGCTTCGAAAGAATCACAACAATCCATCCCACGTGTTATATTTCAGCACTGTCCAGTTGGACAAGAATTGTCCTATGAGGAGGAGCCGATAGCTATTCTATACCGGTAGGTTCGTCAGTTCTGATCCAAGAGTTTCCCTTCTATTCATATCCAGTGGATATGTCAACCTGTTGAGGAATCGACCAAGAAGTCCGAGTCCGACATGTGGAGCCGTTATCCCCATCCTTTCTCCAACTCAGGTACTTCCTTCTTATGTCCATTCGAGGATGAACGATTGTTTAGAGGTGGAGAATTTGTGGAGATAAATTATGTGTTATGAGGCCTTAAAACCTCCTTTTTACCTTACCTCGATGTGTGTGCGCAGTCCGGGCTTGAATACGGAAAGCCATTATGTGAAAATCTATGAAAAATGATAAATTTTGCTTTTTAAATGAATTTAAGTTGACTTCGGTCAACATTTTGGGTAAACAGACCTGGACCCAGTCCCATGATTTGACGGTCCTAGAGGGTCAGTAAGAAAATATGGAATTTGGCGTATTGCAGGAATTGAATTCCGAGGTGCCAAGCCCGAGAAATGAATTTTTGAAGAAAATTGTTTAATTGAAATTTGAAGAGTTTTTGGAAATTTGAATGTATTGGAATGTAATGGTACCGGCCTCGTATTATTGTTTCGGAGTTCGGTAAAAGTCTTATATGGGAATTAAGTTGCCTATAAAATTTGGTAAGAAACATACTTGATATGACGTGAATCGGACCTTCGGTGGTTAAAATTTGAACTTAAGAGTTCATGAGATTTTTCTTTGATTTTGATGCTAAATTCATAGTTATTGATGTTATTTTGATGATTTGATCGCACGAGCAAGCCTGTATGATGTTTTTTGACTTGCGTGCATGTTTGGTTTAGAGATCTGAGGGCTCCTATGAGTTTTGGATAGGACACAGAGTGAAATTGGACTTAGGAAATTGGTGGTGTGTTGCAGATTTGCAGGCTTTGCAATTGAGAAGCCTGGCTCGCAAATGCGAAGATGGGCTGTGCAGGCCTTGATCGCAAATGCAAACATTTCATCGCAAATGCAAAGTGGTCAGAGTCACAAATGCGACTTATTCTTCGCAAATGCTAAGATGGCAGGTCCAGAAAGGGTTCGCAATTGCGACATCAGAGACCCGTTAATTGGGACTTAGACGCATTTTCATCCATTTTTCAAACCTTCTCAAAACCTAAACACTTTTGGGCGATTTCCTAACGAAAATTTCATCTCCAAACCAATTTTAAGTCATTTCTAACTCATTTTCTTTAATCTATAACATCTTTTTGCATGATTTCAATCCAAAATCAAGGGTTTTCATGGGGGAAATTGGGTGTTTGGGTAGTTTTGAGTTCGTGGGTGAATGGGTAATCGGATTTTGGTTCAAACCTCAGGTTTTGACCATGTGGGCCCAAGGTTGATTTTTGACTTTTTGGAAAAAATGTTAGAACACTTATTTTCATGCATTAGAATCGATTCATTTAGCATTTATTAATATAGTTAAGTAAATTGTGGCTAGATACCAGCGAATTAGTGGTGGAAAAAACAGGTAAAGCGGTAGTTGAGGCTTGAATTGTGTTCATGGCATCGAGGTAAGTTTTTGGTCTAACCTTAGTTTGAGGGATTAGGAGTTGTGTCCTATTTTCTATGTGTTAATTGTTGAGTATGACGTATAGGCATGGTTACGAGTATTTATACGTTGATGTCAAGCATGCTCGTGGGTCTTATACTATGATTAATGTGACTCTATTTCGTATTGTTTATGCTTTATATGATGATTTGTGTTGTTGAACAAGGCTTGTGGAAGTAATATTGATAATTGACAAATCAAGAGCGTTGGCTCAATTTGTAAAATAATTTGTGGAAATAGTATTGGCAATTGAACATTGTAGAGCATTGGCTCAAGTTGTGTGTTGAATTGTGAAGTAAATGTGAAAAAGAGAAGAGATTTATGATATTGTCTCCCTTACTGGGATGTTGTTACTCTTGATGTCATCTCCCTTGCCGGGATATTATTGCTTTTGATATTGTTTCCCTTGCCACGATATGGTTGTTATACATTGTTCCCTTGCCGGGATTTTATTGTGATTTTATAGATTCCCTTGCCCTTATTGCTTTGTGATTGTTATTTGGGTAAGGAAGAGTGTTACAACACGAAGGATTATGACGTGCATGATATGTGTGAGAGAGTATTAATGCACGAAGGGTGATGTCGCGCCGATATTGAGAAGTTAAAGCAGGAAATATGATGTCGTGCCGCACGATGTATAATTTTGTGCCATGATATGAGTGATAATGCATGAAGGATCATTGCTTTCCATGATTATGTGAGATAAAAGAACAAAGGGTTATGTTGTGCCGATTATATTGATTCTTATGGTGAGGACGAGAGTAAAAGCACGAAGGGTGATGTCGTGCACTTGTGTTTGATTTCCTAATTCTTACTTATAATTGAGTTATTGTGTTCTTTATAGTTATTTGGAGATTTTCTGTTGTTACTTGTTATTCCCCGCAGTATGATTCCCCTTCCTATCTTAAGTTGTAAATTTCTACCTTATTTTCCACTGTAGATGATTTAACTGCACAGGTTTTTTGTTAGTTTGGTCCTAGCCTCGTCACTACTTCGTCGAGGTTAGGCTACCACTTACCAGCATATGGGGTCGGTTGTGTGATACTACACTCTACACTGTGTGCAGATCCCGGTGCTGTAGCTTTCGGACCGCAGTGAGGTTGCTACCTCGAGTCCATTCAGGCAAGTTGAGGTAATCCTGTAAGTGTCCGCAGGCCTTGGCATCTCTTTCTATCATTTCTTTTATGTTTTTACTTATTCATAGATAGATTCATATATATTTATATTTAGACTTTGTTTGTAGTATTCATAGATAGTCTGTGATATTGTGACACCAATTTTGGGTATAGTTGTACTTAGACGTCCGCAGTTTGTATTAATTTAAGTTATCAAATTTCGTTTTCCATATTGGTTTCTTGTTATTACTATTTTCGCTGCTTTCGTTATGTTGTTTCGGAATTTCTAAGGGATTAAAAATGTAAATATTTAAATAATTTCAATAATTAGCTTGCGTAGCTTTCACTAGCAGGCGCCATCACGACTTCCAAGGGTGGAAAATCCGAATCGTGACATTATGTGTGGGTGTAACTTTCTAAGTTTGTTCGTGTGTTTGAAAGATATCAGAATGGGGTTTATATAGTATCTAGTAAGGTAAAACAAATAAGGAAAAGAATAATAGAGTTCATAAATAAGGTATACAAATAAAAATCAGTCAATTAATTGGGGCTAAACCCAACTAATTAGTACAAACAAAATTCGGGAAAGACGCCTTAAAATAAGGGGAATCAATTATCAGCCCCAGTTTGGGTTTCAAATAAGGAAGGAAATAAGTCGTAGTCCATTTATAAGTTGGTTAAGGTAAATCAAAACCTTGAAATCAGGCCAATAAACTAATTAAGGCAAGTAGTACCAATTAGGAGTAATAAAAAAGGAAAATAGGTAAAAATCACAGAGAAGTACTAATTTCAACAGAAAGATATGATTTCGAACCCTAATGCGAATAAAATCAATTATCCTTTGTTAATTGACAGGATAAAGAATAACGGGCAAATATTGAAGCGAAATGTGAAATAAATAAATAAACAAGGGATTAGAACATTGGCATGAAAAGATGGTAGAACTAGTAAAGACAATCAGATTCAAACACTTAAAAACTTTAGAACCTTTTTCTAGATAAATTAAGAGGAAACCCTAGTTTTAGAAAACATTTAAATCGATTAATAATAAGGCAAAATAGAAGGTTTTTCAAAGAAAATACCAAATAAAATTAATATCATCTCAAATCTACAAGGATCTGAATAGACTCAAGTAGAAAGAGATTAGGATTTTTAAAAATGAAGAGAGATGAGAAAAATCTAGTTAAGAACTGGAGTACTCACAAACATAGCGATTAACACAAGGCAGGTTCATCAAAAACGAAAAATTTAGGTCGACTCTGTGTTGAGTCTTTTGAGATTCCTTCAAACCACGAATAAATCAAACAAACAGAAGAGGTAAGGGGCTGGCAGGAGCCTAAAATCATAGAGAAATCCCATGGAATAGGGTGTTTCCCAGTGATGGCAGCTAGGGTTACGGAGAGCTTGAGACAGAAGAGAGGAGAACAGGGAAACAGAGGCGGCGGAATGGGGAAAGTGAGTAGGGTTTGGGGTGGGAAATTAATTAAAAATGGTAATTCTTTCTTGGACCGTGGATCTCTGATATCAACAGCCGCGATTTGATTTAGGGGTTGAAATAGTTTTATGAAATGGGCCAGGGTATTTGGGCTGTGGATGTTTTAATTGGCTGGGGGTAGTGTTTTAGTCTAGATCCGAAATTAAAATAAATGTAAAGAGGCTACTTGTTAAATACCCAATTAATTGATAAAATAATTAATAAAAATAACTAATAAATGATAAAAAAAATGTTTTCGGTATGTAAAAATTATTTTAAATATTTTATAATATTATAAAAATATAAGAATCTATTTTCTGGTGAAATAAAGTAATTATGCACAAGTAGGCTATTATTGCAAAGATATTGCAATTATAACCCTAGAAATGCAGATGTGACTATTCATAAAATAATTAAAGCTCAGTATAAATATAAATAATAACAATTAAGCAGTAAAATTATTATAAAACTATTTGTGATGCAATTAGTAATTACTGATATAATAAAATACTGGGATAAATTAATAGAATCCATAGAAAAAATATATAAATTATGGAAAGATATCAATTGATGATCATGAATGGTTCTAAAGATGTATATGCATTTTTGAATATAATATAGGGAAAATTTGGGTATCAATAATATACTCATGCCTTTTCCTGAACATGTTTTTCGTGTGCAGATCTAGGTACTAGCTATCAGCCTCGAGCCTAGCTTTGTGGTTGCTGCTTCAGGAGACTTCAAGGTACATATGTCCGCGTCCACAGACCTCGGAGTCCTCTTCTATTCCATATGTTCATTTTCTTCTTTTTCGTAGAAATGATATATAGAACAGTTAGGACTTCATAGAAGCTTGTGACATTGCGACATTCTGGATTTTGGGAAAGATGATTATTGTATATGCTGAGTGGCACCGTTTCTCTCATTAATTATATCTTTTAGCTATTATCCTCGTGTCTCATTTCATTTCCGCAATATTAGGCTTACCTAGTCGTAGAGACTAAGTGTTGTCACGATAGTTCACGGAGGGAGAAATTGGGTCATGACAGCTTAACAAATTGTTTGTATTTGCCAATTGTCCTACATAATGTCATGTTAGTCAAGAACATTCAAATAAAATAGAATATTACATCAAACGTATAATATTACCTCTCAAAGGGATACATCCATTTGCATTGAACATGCCCTCGAAGTCGTGCATCGCGTATAAGGTGGATTGGAAGGTGTTCCATCACATCAAAGAAACCACAAAAAATTTTTTTCCATCTTATTAGAAGTTATACGAATGTTCTAATCCATCCGAAGTAGTTTTTATTCCCTTAAGGTGGTAGAACACAAGTTTTTGAAAACTAAACTAATCTTTGTGATGGATTTCCAGATTCTTTCATGAAAACCACAAAATACAATATGCTATAAGGTCTCCATGAAACCATGATAGTCATGACTTTTCAAATGTCTTAACTTTCCTACCTCCATATCTACAGTTTTTCCCAGATTCAACGCATAACCTAAGGCATCTTTCATTTCGTAACCCTATCACAAATTTGTCATCTACAAATATAATTCAAGTTGCCTGCAATATTCTTGTAAGTCCATTCTAGCCTTCGAGTTATCTTTTGTCTTGATTTTAACATCCATCACTATGTTGAATAAATTGTGAAAATAATTCTTCTCAATATGCATGACATCAAGGTTGTGTCGGAAAAGATTATCCTTCCAGTAAGGCAACTCCAAAAATATACTTTGTTTCGTCCAATTATATGTGACACCCTATCCGGAGAATTTAGAAGGTGGAGCCTCAATAACTTCACTAAGCTTTGGACCCTCTCACAAATTTCGTCACCTAAAGGTATCAGAGGTGGTGAATCATATTTAACTTTATTCTTTTAGAATGCATTTTAAACATTCTAAACTCTTGACCATCAGGAAAGAACTTACGGTGATAATAAAACAATGATTGCTTTCGGACATGTTTCAAAGTCAACGTTTTACCATTTTGCATGAAGTAATGACAAGCTAGCTTCCCATCAGTCATCCACCAAGACAACATTCCATACACATGAAAATCGTTAATAGTCCACATTAAATTAGCACGCAATTTGAAATTCTACTTGGTCGATATGTCATATGTTTCAACACCATCATACCACAGCTATTTTAGCTCATCAATCAAAGGTTGAAAATATACATCAATCAAACTTTTTTGGATTACGTGGATCGGGGATAATACAAATTATAAATATATACGGACTAGTCATACACAACTCAGATGGTAGATTATTAGGTGTAAGAAAGACAAGCTAGCATGGATATGGTGTCGTAGATATATAAAAAGGCGTGAAGCCACCCGCACACAAACCTAACCGAATGTTTCTTCGTTCACTAGCATAATCTGGATATGTCTTTTCAAACCGCTTTCAAGCTTCTTCATCTGAAAAAGCACACATAACACCAGGTGGTCTTCTATTTTCAAAGTGTTATCTCATATGAGGAGAAGAACTCATCAACGTATATAACTCTTTAACCTAGGTATAAGAGGCAAATAATCCATCTCCTTCACAGCGACCATATTCCCACTAGAAAGCCTCTTGAAATGAGGTTTTTTGCAGAATTTAAAACTTTCTGAATTTGCATCATTTTTATAATATAACATGCAACCATCTTCTCAAAAATCAATACTTGTCGACGAAAGTCCTAACTTAGAAACAAATCTCTTTTCCTTATAGAAATAACCAGTTAAGTTGATATTTGGGTCAACTAGTTCACTCATAAGGTCAATGAAAGAGTCCACGGACGTTTGAGAAATATTCCAATTAGATTTGATACTTCATAATCTAACTACAACAAAAAACTCAAAGTGCAGACTTTGTTCACTTAGTGGACGATTAACTTCGTCTAACTGTTCAAAAAAAACGTTCCGCATCATCATTAAGAGTTTGTTCAACATTTTCATTAAGCTCATCCCCGGAGTGCATCCCAAAAGCATCTGCAACCATATCCTGAATTCTTGAATCATGATTTCTATTCTCCACCGGCCTACCACTTTCACCAACAACCATGTTATGAAATATTCCACAGCTACCATCGATATCTCCATGATAAGTAATTCTCTATAAACCCCTTTATATAAAGATGAATCTTAATCTCCTCCAGATTTTTAAACTTCACACAATCGCACTTGACACAAGGTCACCTAAATACTCCTTCAATTTGGTATGATGAAGGTGACATTGCACGTCTAAGAAAGATATCAACCTCTTATACAAAATCCTCCCGCAATCCCTGACGATTAGGATAATTCTTACCTAAACTACTCAATTCAATACAAACTTATAAATTGAATTTACACCCTAGATATTCAATTCAATTCAATTTTAACATGACATATACCCTAGATCTAAATAAAATTCAAATTTAAACAATAATTAACTAATTTATAAGCAAATAAAAAAATATTAAAGCTCTAAAAACAATGTAAGTTCAAATTGAAACCTGCAATTTTTAGGAGGTGAAAGGGGAGGGGTAGTAGCAGCAGTGGATATTGTAGCAACGGGCAGCGGCGGTGGGGGCAGTGGCGACATGGGGTGGGAATGGTATTTATGTGAGGGGAAATAAAGAAAGAGTAAGGAAAGGGTGTTATGTGCGTGAAGGAGAAGTGAGTAGGAGTGTTAGAAAATTTTGAGAAGAGAGTAAGAGAAATGAGAGTGTAATCCCGTATTTGGGATCTAGAATTAGAATTACCAACCGATGTTGGTGTCACAACCCCAAAACCAACCCGGTCGTGATGGTGTTTATCATGAAACTAGGCCAACCGACACATTTCCAAAGTTGTTCAACATTTCATTCAAAACATAAATAACAACCTTTTTCAACTAAAATTCTGTAAAAAGATATAAAGTCAAAAACCCAAATGCAGAAATAAAAGCTCGACCTCAGGTGTCACTAAGTCATGAGCAATACTACACTTGTTTCGAAAACATAACAAGACAAAAATTTTGTGCAAATAGCCAAAGTATACTAGAAGGAAGATAGAGAAGGAGAAAGGTGGGACTGCAAACGTCAGGCAGCTACTTCGCTATCTCCGGTGAAATTCACATCTGGAATAGTTAACAACCGCTACCGATGACTGAGATACCTAGATCTGCACACAAGGTGCAGGGGGTAACGTGAGTACACCAACTCAGTAAGTTACAAGTCCAGACTATGGACTTATAGGTAGTGACGAACTAAACCTCAACAGGTAAACACAGTTAAAATATACAGTAAAGTAGGCATGCTTGCAGTTCAAGTATTCAGCTCAACAGTAAGTAAATACAAATCTGAACAATGTGAAGTATAAAGCTCAGCAATTGTCTACGTGCCAATGTACAAGAAGCATGAATATGTACCATGAACCTCAACTCTCAAGTTCTCAACCACTCGGTACTGTATATGGTCATCCGTCCTAGGGAAGATCCATCCCAAAATATATATGCATCACTGAGAATAGTCGCCCAGTACCGAGGAACGCCATTCCAGCCCTATGAAGAAGATCGATCTCCAGGTATAAATACTTCAGAAAAGATCCATGTCCTGGGAAGATCCTTCCCTCAATAATATCAACTGCGCTCACTGGTGTTGTGTAGACTCCAGAGGGGCTCCTTTTAGCCCATGGGCTATAACAAGCCAACGAAGGCATAATCAATAATCTATTGCGGCGTGCAGCCCGATCCCATAACTACCAGTCATAATCAGGCTCTCGGACTCGCTTAGTCATTACTCTCCAGACTCGCACACATGGGCTCACAATGCCATAATACTAGCTTGAAATAATGATATGATGTGACAAATGATATCAACTGATACTGAGACATAATATGATATGCATGAACAAGACTTAGTAAGGAATATCAATGAAACTAATAAGATGACAAAAAGAAACGGCCATTCGGGTCTCAACAATATTGGCGTAAAGCCCTAACATAATAATTAGCATGATTTATAGTTCTTTTACATAATCACATAATCACAATACAGGTATCAACAAGAAAGATTCACTAAGCGGTGATATAGAATGAACTATACCATATTTCTCACGGTGCACGCCCACACGCCCATCACTTGCCATTTGTGTCACATCAATACAAATCATATAGAACAACGTTTGGGGTTTCGAACCCTAAAACCATGTTTGGAAGCATTACTTATCTCAAATTGAGCCAAATCCAACTCCGCTACACCTTTGCCTATGGAATCGGCCTCCAAACATCCCGAATCTAACCAAAAGTAATACAATGCAATTAATATAGGCCAAAGAATCAATTCCAAACAAAAAACTATGAATTCAAACCAAAATCTCGAAACTCGCCAAGACCCAGCCGCCACGCCCACATTTCAAAATCCGACAAAAATTGCAAAACTAGAAATTCCTTTCACTCCCAAATCTATACATACCAAAATCATCATAATCCGACCTCAAATGGTCCCTCAAATCCTCAATAAAAACTCTCCAAAACTCAAGCCCTAACCCTTCAACCTCTCCCCAAATTCCCACTAATTCCATGATTAAATAGTGGAAAAATCATCACAAACACAAATAATAAAGCCCAAGTAACTTACCCTACTGAAAATCCTTGATTCCTCTTGAAAATCATTGCCCAAAGCTCAAATTCCTGCCAAAAATGATAAAGAATGACCAAAAATTTGCGAAGAAGCCTTTAGATACATTCTGCCCGGCATTTCCGCATCTGCGGTCCTCGTTACGCATCTGTGGAAAATTCTTCGCTTCTGCGAAATCTCATTAAAAATGCATTGTCTTTTATACGATTTCCTGACTACAACTGCGGTCATCGCAGATATGGGGACCAAACCGCACCTGTGACCCTGGTTGTGCACCTGCGCTACATAACTGCTTCTGCAGACGTCACACATGCGGTCCCCAATTTGACAGTAGCAGCAGCTTCAGCTGCTCAAACAAAGTTCCAATCGTTCCGTTAACCATCCGTATTCATCCCGAGGACCTCGAGACCTCAACCAAAAATACTAACAAGTCATATACCACTATTTAAACATATTCAAACAAACACTCCAAACAACACCGAATCACCCTCGGATTCAAGCCTAATAACTCCTAAACATCCGAATTTCGCAAACGATGCCGACAATTATCAAACCTCATCCCAATGACATGAAACTTTTCTCACACATCAAAAATGACACTACAGACCTACTCAAATTTTCAAATTTTCATCCCGAACCCGATATCAAAATTTCCACTACTGACTGAGAAACTCCAAAATTTCAATTTTGCCAATTCAAATCACAATCAACCACGAACCTTTGAATTACATTCTGAACACGCTCCTGGGTCCAACATCACCTAACGGAGCTAATCGAACCGTCATAATTCATATCCGAGATCATCTACTCATAAGTCAATATCCGTTTGATGTTTCCAACTTCACTTCAAAATAGGAGACTAAGTGTCTCATTCTTCTCCAAAACCACACTGAACCCAGTACCACAAAATACCACTGATCAATACATAAAGAAGCATAAATGGGGAAAATGAGACTATAACTGATGAAACAACCGACCGAGTCGTTACATTCTCCACTCTTAAACAAATGTTCGTTCTCGAACGAGTTTTGAAACATACCTGAAGCCTCAAACAGGTGTGGATATCTCCTCTGCATCTCCCGCTCGGTCTCCCAAGTAGCCTCCTCCATGGGCCAATCTCTCCACGCACTTTCACTAACGATATATTCTTTGATCTCAACGTTCGGACCTGCCGCTCAAAAATAGCCATTGGCTCCACATCATAAGTCAAATCACCATTTAACTGAACCAAGCTGAAATCCAAAACATCAGACGAATCGCCTTATACTTCTGAAGCATAGAAACATGAAATACCGGATGCACCCCCGACAAGCTAGGTGGGAAAGCGAGCTCATAAGCCACCTCCCAAATCCTCTAAAGCACCTCAAAAGGTCCAATTAGTCAAGAGCTCAATTTTCCCTACTTCCCAAATCTCATAACTCCCTTCATGTGTGAAGCCTTGAGTAGAAACTTCTCTCCGATCGTGTAAGACACATCACAAACCTTTCTGTTAGAATAACTATTTTGTCTTAACTGCGCTGTGCCATACCTCCTTTTTCCTTACACCCGCATGTATAAAGGAGTTTTTTCACTTAACGGACAATCAGAACGGGATTTATTATTAGGATTCAGAGTCGCCACTTGGGAGATTAATGGTGTCCCAAGTCACCGGTTGAATCCCGAATCGAGGAAAATATGAATCTGTTAACAGTCCGCGAATCAGAAATCCGAGTAAGGAATTTTGTTAACCCGGGAGAAGGTGTTAGGCATTCCCAGGTTCTGTGGTTCTAGAACGGTCGCTCAACTATCGTATTTAGCTTATTTATCTGATTTTATTACATGATGAACCTGTGTGCCGATTTTAAATTTTAACCGCTTTTTATTTAAATTTTTAAAGAAAGTTGAACGTCTTTTAAAACGTATCTTTGGGTTGCACCACATGAAATGCACCCGCAATCCTGAACACATTATATTCAACGCTTTGGGATTTGATTTGGGTCACATGAAATACACACCCGAGTTTAGGAATGTAATTTTATTAAAATCGTGCCTAAAGTGAATAACGCTTTATTGTCTTTGGGGAAGGCCATAAAATTCGCTAAACGGCCCATCCATAATTCTAAGTATTCTAATACAATATTTATTGAGGGCCCCGCAATTTATGCATGTTTGTTTAGCGAGGCTCATCTCATTTATTATTTTAAAGGCAAACCTAAAGCAACTATGATTTTCTATTTTTATTTGTCTGTAATAATAAAAAGAGTCCTAATGAATTTGTTAGTGTATTAAAGCAAACCAGAAGGAAAATTGCATTCAGGCCTACATCAAAGAATGGCCGGTCACAAGCCTTGGCCAAGGTTCGAACTGAACCTGGGCCACTCATTGAGGTACTGAGGCTTACGCTTCTAAAAATGGGTTGTTGAGCCCAAACTATTAAACCAGACCAAACTTCAATTAAATTTAAGCAAGTATTCACTGAATGTGCTTCACGTCACTAGTGTGTTCAACAATCTATCACAAGGAAACCCATTATTCACTTATTCAAATTGAGAAAACATTGATCATTTGAATTATAGTTTAAGACTAATATTATTTTTTTTTATTTGCTACTGGCGAATTCATAGACATTACAAAAGGTGTAAAGCAGATTGGAAAACGAAACAGCCCAACAATATTCAACTAGCATTAAATGCTACCATCACCTATTCTAATACATGAAGCAACGTAATGAGAAACAACTAATCTACCAGAATTTGGATCTTCACGTTCTATATTTGAATTTCATGTTTCAACCTATACAATGGCATTACCTATGCTACAGCTGAGATCTTAGCCATACAAATTTGAGAAGAAGACAAGGTTCCTATAGTCTAACAATTCATTGTTATGATTACACACACAAATCTATTAATATTTTTAAGACAGACTAATATGCATCTCTAAATACCCAAGCACACACTTAATAGTTCAAATGAGCAAAACTACACATAATAGTTCACCAGTCCAATTATTACAATCAAGCTATATTGAAATCAGTAAATCAATTAGAAATTTCATCAAAAGAGGCTTCCAGTTCATTCATGTTTCAGCTGAAGATCTACACAACAGTGAGATTCAAGACGTGTACCTGGTAATGGAAATACAATGAGAAATAGGAGCAGTCAGCAATAGTAAACACAACAGCAGCAGCAAATTAGATTCAAATCAGCAAGGATCAGCTCGTAAGCAACAGGAGGATTTGATATTGAAAGAAAATGCAATTTTAAACCCAAAATGACACCACCAGCTTAAAATCAACCCAGTAATTAACGATTCTAGCAAACAACCAGTCAACTAACTCGGATCAAACCAAATACGACTCAAAGGACGTCGAGAGCTGCTAAACCACAATTAACTGAATACTTAAGAGCAAATTTATGTTGTTTCATATGTAAACAAACTAGAAAAAAGAGCCTTCAATGGAAGAGTTTTTAGTTTTCAACTGCATTGATTTTTTTTGGTTTTTGGATTTTTGAGTTTCAGATTTCAGATCTGGAAATTGAGAGGATATTTGGGGGGGGGGGACTTTAAGGGGCTCCAAACTTGTGAATCAATGCAGTATACACTGCCTTCTATAGGCAAAATGAGAGCAGCCCATAAATTTCTATTTATACTATTAGTCCCTCTTTTATTTAGTCAATTTGGTCCTTTATTTACTGACTTGTTACTCAAGTAAGTACACCTATTTTTGTGAATTCAACTTAAAACCCCTTCTAGAAATTCCTAGGGAGTTCCATTTTCAATTACTACAATATTATCTTGTCAATAATGCCTAAATTACCCTTTATTTATCTGAAAATTGACAGATCAAACCAAACCAACCCCCTTCCTACCCTAGTAGCTGGTGAAGAATTAACCATGGCTAAACGAAGTTCTATCCTTATCCAGCTATAACCAAAAATCCTAAAAAAATTAAGTTAATTAAAAATCCTGAAATTAAGTCTAAGGATCCAGTGGGACTGTAATTAAGCAAATTGAAACTAAATCATATTACCGAAAAGATGCTCATGAATAATCACAAAATCAAACTAGAAAAGAAAATCAAAAACAAGAAAAATCAAAACATAATTAACAAAAATTAATCAAAACCTAAACACTCTAAATCACTTAATCATAGTCACACACAAAATCAAAATAAGAAAAAAAAGAAATCAAAATAGAACGAAATTAAATCAAAACTAATATGCAAACTGAATCGATTACAACCCTAAAACTTCTAAATTAATTAATCAAAAGAAAAAGAAAATTACTAATTCTTGGACCTAAAAACTCGACGAAGACAGGTTCTAATCGACTGCTGATGATCTTTGAAGCTCAAGCTTGAATCGACATTCTGGACCACTTCGAAGGAAATCAATAACCTATGAGGCATGAGGAAGGCACAAGGGTTACGGGGTGTTGTTTTTGAGCGATTTGGAAGTGGCGCCACCGTAGGCGGCGGAGGCGGCGTCCACAGTTTCGGATATTCGAGGAGAAAGGCTAGGATTCGAGCCAGGGTTTTGGGGTTCGGAAAGAGGAGGACGTGGGAGTCTATGGTGTAATTTTCAGGGCCATCAGAGTATCACCGTCGGTGGAGGCGATTTCTAGCAGGCGGCGAGCGGCAGAAGATGGCGGAATTAGGGTTTGTGGGGTGAGGTTGAGAGACGGGCTTTGGGGGGTGGGGTGGTGCTCCTCAAACAATTACATATGAAATGAGTCATAGTTCCTAGCCGTTGGATGATGAATTCCCGACGGCCAGGATTGATTCAGCCCGAAACGATGTCGTTTGAAGGGAGTGGGGCTGGATCAAGTGGGGGGGGGATTGGGTTGGGTGTGGACGTTTGGGTCGACCTGGGGGTGTGGATTGGTCCAGTTGTGATGATCCGGCCCGTTGTCACGTGAGTTACCACCCCGTTTTCCTATATTATGTTGTTCTATGCTTCAATATTAGTATTTAAATGAATCAGATAGAATTGAGTTGGTTTTAGTTGGAAATGAGGCACTTAGCCTCTTAGAAGGAAGCTTGTTTTGGAAAAGTCAACCGAAAGTTGACTATATAGTTAGAAGGCTCGGATGTGAATTCCGATGATTTGATTAGCTTCGGGGGATGATTTTTGGGGTAGGAGTGCGATCAGAATTGAATTTGGAGGTCCGGTGCAGAATTTGGCTTGAATTGGCGAAGTTGAAATTTTGGCGAATTCCGGTTGATAGGCGAGATTTTGATCTGAGGGTCAGAATGGAATTACGAGAGTTGTAGTAGCTTCTTTAGGTAATTTTTTATATGTCTGCAAATTTTCATGTCATTCGGACATCGTTTGGCCGGGTTTTTGATCGAAAGTGCATTTCGGAAGTTCTTAAAGAACTTAGGCTTTGACTTGGTTAAATTTGATGATTTTGATGTTAACGATAGTGTTTTGATGATTGGAACAAGTTTGAATAAGGTTGTTGGATGTGTTGGTGTTTTTGGTTGAAGTCCCGGGGACCTCGGGGTGATTTCGCATGGTTAAACTGAGGTTTTAGGCATTGTTGCAGGTCTGATGTCTTAGCTTTCTGGTATTTCCGCGCGGAAAAGGAGCCACTTAAGCGGTTCCGCAGATGCGGTGGGGAAAGTCACAGAAGCGATCTTGAGTGGCCCAGGGGATTTCCGCATAAGCGGAAGGTGGAGCGCTTAAGTGAGGCCGCGTAAGCGGATTGAAGACCACAGAAATGGTTGGAGGAAACCGCATAAGTGGATGTTTTGATCGCATAAGCGGTCCCCGATGGTTTTAAGTTAGACCACATAAGCGGTAAATATGTCGCAAAAGCGGTACCGCAGGTGCGGTCAAAGGACCGCAGAAGCGGAAAAAGGTCTGTGTTATAGTGAACAGTGTTCGCGAATTTCAGAAGTTAAGAAAACATTTGACACTTCGGGAAGAGGCGATTTTGGGCGATTTGGAGAGGATCCGAAGGGGATTCCATCAAGCATGAATTTGTAGACTCGAATAATGTTATCATGGTGTAAAAACATGAATTAATCACGGAATTTCAAGGAATTAAAGGGTAAAAATGGAGGTTAGGACTTGAAACCTAAGAAAGTGTAAACTTAGAATTTGAGGGGTCAAATGGACTCCGATTTTGATGAATTTGATATGGGTAAACTCATGGCGAGACGAGGAGTCCGGTAATGTGAATTTTTGTAACTTTTTCGAGAAGTGGGCCCGGGGCTCGGGTTTTGCTAGTTTCGAGATTTTTGATATTTTTCGATTGTTTTCGATTGGGTATTGTTCCCTTAGCATATTGTAATGCATTCGCTCTGATTTTGGTTAGATTCGACGCGCGTGGAGGACGAATTAAGGGGCAAAGGCGTCGCGAGCTAAAGATTTCATCGGTTCGAGGTGAGTAATACTTGTAAATGATACCCTGAGGGTTTGAAACCCCGAATTTGCATATCATAGTGCTGTATTGTGGTGACTTGCATGCCAGGTATGAGCGTGGGGTAGAACACCATTGGGGATTGTGACTTGGTCCGTCCCGGTTGTTGATTTTACTACATGATTGACTGAAACCTACTTGATGCTATCATGATTTGGGCCGATTGCCATGTATTGGGATTCGTGCCGATTATTTGGATCCCTTAGGGATTATTATCAGTGTTTCTATGAAGCTTAGCATGTTTTCATGATATCAGTCCTGAGTTAAACACTGTCTCGAAATGATTAGTAAATTTCTAAAGTCTTAAACACCTTAGCTATAATTCCTAATAATTGGAACTGAAAATGATAAATTGACTGTGCCCGTGTGGCTTGCATGCATATAACTGGACTGATTGTGGATCGGGCTGCTCGCTGCAGCGAATGCTACGATTATAGTGCGCTTGTGCTGTAGGAGCCCCTCTGGAGTCTGAACCCCCACAGTGAGCACGGGTATCAAATGGATCGGGATGTACGCCGCAGCGGTCATGTGCATTGCATTGCATTCACGCATTGATTCCTGCTAGTACTATGTGGCATGACATTTAGCACTCTCATATTATTGACATCCATGCTATTTCTTGCACTGTGTACCAGATATTCTGGTGATATTTTCAAATAGAGTGTTGTGCCCGAGAGGCTGACTTGTGTGCGGACTTGCACTACCTGATATCGCATTCATATGCTTAATGTTGGAAAAAGAATATTTTCAAAATAGATTTTTAAACTGAGCTAGATGTTTCTAAAGGATTTTCACAGTTTTGCTATTTTGTTCAAAAGGTTGTACTGTATATGTAGCATGATGGAGTGTTCTTATGTGATTTCTTACCGCTCAGTTATTATTTACACTTATTACCATTGAGTTGGAAGTACTCACTTTACTCCCTGCACCACGTGTGCAGATTCAGGTGTCCCGGGAGCATAGTTTGAGTTATTTGCTATTTCAGAGTTTATTTGGAGTTGTTGAGGTAGCTGCCTGACGTCCGCAGGACCCGACTCCTCCTCTATCCCTTTTTGTTATCTTTCCGCAGCTTTTAAAACTATGTATTATTGGAGTCTTATTACACTATATTGTTAGAGGCTCTAGACTCATGACCCCCAGGTCTTTGGGAGTGTATTCAGTATTATCGTGATATTCGGCTTAGATCTATCTATAAATTAAAATTATTAGCTTTATTGTTGATAAGGATATTCAAATGACTGGTTTTGAGTTTCATGCTCGGGTTGAGAGTGCAAATGGTCGGGCTTGCCTAGCAGTTTTGTTGGGCGCCATCACGACTGAGATTGGGGTCGTGACAAGTTGGTGTCAGAGCCTAGGTTACTAGGCCTCATGAGTCATGAGCCGGTTAGTAGAGTCTCGTGGATCGGTACGGAGACGTCTGTATTTATCCTCGAGAGGCTGCAGAACCTTTAGGAAAACTTCACTTTCTTGGAATTCTTATCGTGCTTACTTGATTCATCTTGAGATATAACTCTTGAAATTCTTTCCACATGTCTGTATGTGCATATGAGCGCTCAGTATTGTATGTGCGCTGATGGCTTGTGATTCCCCAATCAAGGGGCGAGATGTGATCCCGGGAGTTCGATGTTGGGCCAGTCTGGAGGACTTGAGGCTGGATCTTTGCCTATGGCTTGAGCATCGAGGTGCTGGTTGTGTGAGCAAGTGTTCTGAACTTATATGTTCGGTATTGTCCCTATTAGCCAGGATGGCGGTTGGATATCCATGTGATGAGTATGTTAGTACTGCAAGATGTATCTATGTGACTTGGTAGTGACGAAGGAGTCTGCTGAATAATAGATGACCTGGTAAGTCTTCGATTCCTATTGTAATCTGTTGTGTAGCCCCGAGTTATGGGCGCGTGATGAATATTTTTCTCGTGTCTCATAGTTGGAAAGTAAGGTGCATTACATATGGCGGTATGAGTTTAGACTCAGGAAGATTAAATGATTGTGTAACGTATATAATGGTGGAAGGTGTGCTGACATACTAAATTGAGGCGAAACAGGTGGGTTATCTCCTGCGGAGTGTTCTTAAGGAGTGCAATTTTTTTTATGTATATTATTAGAAGATCTCATGTGTAATTGAAAGGTACGTGTTGTAATTTGAAAACTTAGGTCGCTTCAGAGAGTGGACTCCGCTGATGTGGGGATGAATGCGAGGTTTGTAGAGGATTTCAGTATACGAGGATTTGTGTTTTCCTAACTAGTAGATGATTTGAGTTTAATCTCACTATAATATTGTGGCATCTTTAGAGTAAAAGTATTATGGGTTATTAAATATGTCCTGATAGATGGCTTCGAGCCATGTTGGGGAGGTTGTTATTGATTAGCTGATTGCACGGTTATGTGCTATGTTGGTTCCTTTTCGAGGTATGCTGGCGGATCAGTCCTGGTTGCAGAAGTTGAACCGAGGATGGCACGAGTAAAGCAAAATTTTGATAAAGGTTATATGGTACTTCGTAGATATGTGAAGACAATAGCATGTCTTGAGCTGTTGTTGATAAAGAATGCTCAGTGTGTAGAAAAGGAAGATGTTCGTTGAAATGGAATGAGATCATATCCTACGGTGTCAGAGTGCTAATAAGGCATGAGTGGTTCTGTTCTTTAAGTTAGGTAATTTGCAGTTGGAATAGGAGTGAATGACTCTCGAGAGTGGTTTTATTGGGTTCAAGATTTTGCATGTAATTATCAGGTGTCTTAAGGTTGTGTATGTGGCTAGAGACTATGTTTCCATTAGGAAGAGATCAAGACTTGTGGTATTTTATGCTAATTATAGGATTCCATGTATCAGTATCTGGGAAGTAATGGTAACGAATTCCGATTCGCAGGAAGTTCTTCAAGTAAAGTATTCTGGAACGTGGTATTTTTGGGAAGAATTGAGAGAGTATTCGATGGCCTATGGGTCTTACACAGTTTGGTCTTACGTTCGAATCTCTTGTGGTGAGCCTGGATTGAGGTATTGTGATGCTACAGCAAGGGAGAAATATAAAGTGGATGATGAATAAAAAGAGAAATTTGATAGAAGGAATAGCTTGGTAATAGACCGAATCGGTATGGTAAAGATATGATTAATTCCTTGTATGTGTTCGAAGTAATGGGATTTTACAGACAATTTGCAGCAATGCTTTTAAGTTTTAACGGCTTGCTCAGCTCGGTTTATATAGAAGGATTCGGTCCTGGTAGTTTAGCTTGTACAAATGGAGTTGGCATAGATGTTCTTGTTGGGTTTTACCGTGGTTTGAAGATGAGTATATTTCTTATGGGTATTCAAAGCATGGAGTGTGTAATGATTTTTCTTCTAAATGGGATCAATGAAAGTTCTTGACTAGTTCAGTGCGTCGATGTCTGTGGCGCAGAAGGGAGATAAAAGTTCTCCTGTTATCCTAATGTGGTATGGTATATGCGTTATGTTGTGGAGGATTGGGATTTATGTGTGTAAGGCTCGGTTCAGTTCGGAATGGAAAGTCATTAAATTCTTA